>JARACY010001634.1:0-54673 GCA_029255725.1 Scrobipalpa atriplicella | reverse complement strand
TTGGAGGATTTGTGGTGCTTATCGCGGTTCTTTGACGGGCTGGAACAAACGTTTTTTCGGGCGTGTAAATATAGGCCAATTTTAAAATTAATGTAATGGAACAGAACGGAAGCTTGATTTATTTCTTACCTGCCGCTGCTGTGTTTGGAGGGGCTCTTGTGCGAGCTCTTATGGTTGGAGCTCGAACTCTTGTGGTTGGAACTGGAGCTCTTGTGACTGCCCTTCTTGTCATGCTTGCTCTTTTTGCTGCGTCCCTCGTCGGAGTCGTAGTCCTAATAACAATAATAAAATTAATTATTTATTCATATAAGACTGCATCTGTTATTTGAAACCGGATTATTACAGCGATTATATTTATTTTATTGTCAATTACTCGTGACCATGGAGCATGCAATCGTTCCAAAATGTTGAGGTTACAATAATAAATATAATATAATCTCGTTTCAAATATGTAACAATTGTGCAAATATCAAAAAATTACTAATTTTTCTCTAGCTACAGTTTAGTTACTTCAATATTGTTCAACATACCCTCCTCCACCTTCGCTCCGCCTTGTGCTTGTTGGCGAGTACTTCCTCGCGGTATTTCTTATCGTCTTCCGCGGCGTCCCGCTCCAAGTCCGACCAGTCTTTACTAGACACTTCTTCTTCCTCAGTTAGTATCAGAGGTATAGGATTCCTCGGCCTCCTACGTACCGTCCGGTGTCCGCGGCGCCTCTTTCGCTTTTTGGCTAGCTTGTACTTTTTATCATACTCCGCGGCCTCCCGCTCCAAGTCTGACCAGTCTTTACTAGAGTCTTCGTGTTCCTCAGTTAGAATCTGAGGTGATTTACGAAGTACCCTCGTTGTGTCCCCGCGGCGCGCCTTACGCTTGTTAACGAGCACGTACTTGTCTTCTTCTGCAGCCACTCGCTCCAAGTCCGACCAGTCCTTACCGGATTCTTCATTTTCCTCTGTTTGAATCAGCGGTGTATAACATACCCTCCGTCTGTCCCCGCAGCCATTTTCCCCTTCGATAGCCTGTAGCTCCAAGTCAGACCAGTTTTTACTGGATTCTTGGAGGATATTATAACATACCCTCCTCCTGTCCCCGCAGCCATGTTCCCCTTCGATAGCCTCTCGCTCCAAGTCAGACCAGTTTTTACTGGATTCTTGGAGGATATTATAACATACCCTCCTCCTGTCCCCGCAGCCATTTTCCCCTTCGATAGCCTGTAGCTCCAAGTCAGACCAGTTTTTACTGGATTCTTGGAGGATATTATAACATACCCTCCTCCTGTCCCCGCGTCCGGCCTTCCGCTTGCTGGGCAGCACGTCCTCCCCGCGGTCGTAACCTCGCTCCTTCTTGTCCTCCTCTGCGGCTTCTCGCTCTAAGTCCGACCAGTCTTTGCCGGATTCCTCGTCTTCCTCTGTTAGATTACAGGTATAAATTTCAAACATTATTACATCATCACGACTAACTTTTAAAGTCACGCCTTCGTCCCTCACGCAGCAGGCCGAGCGTAAAATGCTTAATAAGTTCCAAATGAAAAGTTACTTTATGGAGGGTTTTAAAGGGGTATTTTATGGAAGATTTTGAATAGCTTATGAGTTGCAAATGACAGGGATATGCATAACTCAAAACCCTTCATAATGTACCTTTGCATGTGGAACGTCACAATTTTACATTCAAATGTGTATCAGTTTTACATGTAATGACAGGTTCGATCACCTAAATTACTATATACGAAACGGCTGGCCAATTCTGTTTTTCCATCGGTCCCAGTCCAGCATGAAAGCAACAATCTACTACAAGATTCCTCAATGTGTGCAAACCCCTAGGGCCCTAGGGGTTCGCCAATTGACGGTCGGAGATTCGCGAAAAAAAACATTTTTCCTTAATTGAATTAATTTGCGACAATAAGCGTGCTTATCTATCACATTAACACATTTCTAAATTTCTTTTTGAAACTGTATTTGTTAACATTCATTAAAAAAATCTTCTAGAGGTAGATCGTATTTTTTTTTGTTTAGGGGTTCGCGCTATAATCTGGGCACTTTAATAGGGGCTCACCGGGTCATAAGTTTGACGTTAAGAGATTAAAATACATAAAATGAGAAGTACCTTCGCCTTCACTGGACCCATCGGACACATCGGAAGCCTCCGAGTCGTACTCGGAGTCATCTTCTGATTCTTCTTCAGACTCCGCGTCCGTCGGCTCGTAGTCCTCCTCCTCTTCCGAATCTTCCGACTGTCAAACAAATACTGGGTGTAAGGGACAGCTTCCCGCAAACTGATCGGGGTTGCTTAGTCAACGAAACTGTTTTCAGGTAAAAAAAAGGCTTTCCCATACTAAATGACCAACTCTATTAGACAATTTGTATGGAAAAGCCAATTTTTTTTTAAATTTCCTGAAAGAACTTCCTGGTGATAGTTGTTCAGTTTCGTTGACTGAGCAAACCCTATCAGTTTGCGGAAAACTGTCCCATACACCCGGTATAGTATATTTATACAGGCCAAACTTGTGGTTGTGCGCACAGACACGCGCCATTGTGTGCGTAATTACATTTACTATGTCAAACTCACGCACACTAAGGAAATGTGCTTGTAGGTACATTTACACACACAAATAAGCGCAAAGCGGCAGTCGTGACATAATAGTATTTTATAAGTAGTTAAGGCCATCAGATTGGCCCTTCTTCACATATTGACTCGAGCCGCTGACACCTTTTTTCTTTTTTCGTATTTCGACTTATGTTCCTTGGGGAAAGTTGTTCAGTTTAATGGGTAGAATTACACTGTAAAATATGGTCAGCTATTATTTTTTACTCCTGTATGTTTAGTTCTTCTACCCTAAGGAAAGTTGTTACCTGAGCGGCGTTCTCAGCGTCAGACTCCGGGTCGAGGAAGGTCCAGCCGCCGTTGTCGAAGAAGCCTTCGATGTCGTCCGTGATGGTCTTCATCACCTTCGTCCAGTTCAGGGACTGGATACCCTCCGAGTAGCGGATGTCGCATGAACTGGAATAATAGAAACAAATAGTTGAAATGTAAAAATAAATATATTAAGGCTACATTCATACAGTCCCAGACATACAAACACGCATAAAGGACAGCCAGACGTATTACAAACATAGGTGATACGTAGGTTTACATAGGCTATACCTTCTACCGTTTCACCCTGAGCATCACATGGAGCGAATCCAGAGGCATAGACTTGCCTCTGGATAAATTTGACTGAAAAATCCCAAATAAGTTGTGGCTTGTGACAAGCAGCTTGCTGTGTTCTATCGGTGTATGGCAAATCCTGTTCCTAAGTCTTCTGATAGAGCTCTATTCATCATCGATGGCTCCCATTATCATTATTGGCCCAGACTTAAGGCAAGAACAAATACATAGCAAATAAAACATTCAATATTCTAAATAGTTTACTCACTTCAACCACTCCTTGACATGATCCAGCATGTTCATGGGCACAGCGTTGACCATGGCGACCTTCTTCGCGTAATCTTTAAACACGAACACCATGTCGAAATTCTTCAAGTGGAACTGCACTCGCTCGAAGTGCACCAGCTCTACGTCTTCTAAGGCGATGACAAAGGGAGGCCACTCGGTCAGGTTTACTAGGGCTCCAGATGTGGGTTGGAGGAGGACCGTGCTGCGGTAGGGGGCTCCGGGGAAACCTAGCTCTCTGTGGAGTAAGAGAGGAAATAAGTGGGTTTGTGAACAAAATAATCACCGAAAATTAAAAACGGCAATAAATAATCCCTCTATCCCAGACGTTTAATGGTACAGTTCAATGATTGAACTACTGGGAACTTTTCGTGCCAGTAGTTCAACGATTTTTCTGGATACAAAATAATCGTGTTGGGCTGGGATTGACCGTCAGTATAGCAGAAAATACACCATCGTTCTATTTTTGAAACCCGCAAAAGGTCGGCTTTTTGGCAAATCCAGCAAACTTTATCTTGATCTTTTCTCATTCTCATGGTAAAGTCGACCCGACAGACTATTACATTATATGGGCCCCTATGAACTACTACTCAATTTCATATGGATAGGAAAAATATAAGGGTACTTTCACATACTCGGTGGTTGGCTGGGATAGGCACCGGTCTGTCTATCTCCTGTTGATGACCCGTGGAGAAAAGAAACACGCGGAGTAGATTCAGATGTACTGGTGCTGGTGCATTCTACTATACTAACCTGAAGGGCGTGTCGAACTCGACCTCCTGCTTGGTCATGTTCTCGACTCGCTCGCAGAAGCTCTTGAAGGCGACCTTGAGCTTGTGTCGGAGCTCTCTCTCACTCTGCTCGGCGGCAAGGTCGTCTCTGTCGTGCATGTGCTGGTGTTTCCCTAAATCAGTGGTTATTTCTCCCACTTCTGTGTAGAATTGGACGTCTACATGCTTCTTTTTACCTGGAATAGATTTTTCGATAATATTGGTCGTCGTCCTGCAGATATGGAACAGAACGATAAAAGACCAGAGGATGCCGAAGACCAGGCAAAGTGAAGAACAAAAAGCTGGAAAACGGACCCTAGCAATTCGGTATGATAACCTGTATCTAAGGTACCAGTTTCTTATTTTTTTCTGATAGATCATCTAATTTGAAGAATATTCTCATTATTGTAAAAATTTATTGTAAAGTAATTAATTAATTATGAATTTTTAAAGCATGGCAAAAACACTAGTTCTGAGCCGGAAAGTAGCAAATTTTTTTTTGTGTAAAGCAAATTCTATTCATGCTACTTTTCGGCTCGGAATATAGTGTTTTTGCCATGTCTTTAAAAAATCATAATTAATTAATTACTTTACAATTTATTTTTATAATGATGAGAATATTCAATAAAAAAATAAGAAACTGGTACCTTAGATACAGGTTATATTCCAAGCGTGGCGAGTATGGCTATTTTATGTCCAGCAGTGAGTTGGCTGATATGATAGGCATACTGTGCACTGTAATGTAAATACACTGGCTAGGACCTTATTTCGGCAAAATTTCTTCATAGAAAAGAAAATGATGATTGATGATGTAATGAGATTTAGAAACTTACCAAACATTATAGCATGTTTCAAATGGAAATGCAGTAATATAATCATCTCTCCATCGCACGGCTGGAAGAATGCATTCTTTATATTATTGTATAAAATATCTACTTTGTCTCCCCTCACTGAAGTAAATCTAAAACCGTTCGTATGCGCTTCTAGAGACCCGCTCATTCTTTTTGTTACGATATTAGGCCTTATGTATAAATCCTTGAGTTTGGGGTTTCCTTTGCTCTGGGAAAGGACTAAAGTGTCTTGTTTGACGAGATCTTCTTTCTCTCTCTCTTCTGCTTCTCTCGTTTTAAACTTCTTCTGTACTTCTTTGATGAGTCTAAAGCCGGTGTTGAGGTTTGAAGATGGTGGAGAGATTTCGCCTGGTTCCTTTGTGTTTGTACTTCTGTATGTACTGTAGAATGAAATAGACAAAACAGCATTATAAAATGGATTAGAGTATGTATTCTATTCTACTCAATAATGTTATATATTTGAATAATAAGGATCAACATGGGAAAAACCAGTGGTGTGGCGATAGACCAGACGTAAGACGTAACACTGAGCAACTACCGACAGTAGATATTTTTTTACGGGGACGCGCATCAATGCTTAGAGATTTATGAAACAATATTGTTATGCATTTATACCAAGTTTTTTTTTTTTTTTATACTCACACTTCTTTGACAAAAGTGGCATCAGGTTGCGAGTAATTCCCCCCCTCATTTCTCCCCATGGTGGCTCCGGGGTGGAAGAAGTTTATCCTGAGGTATGTGTAGTCGCCCTCCACCGACTGAGATATGTTCTTGATGGTGGAGATGTGGAATGGAACCGGGATACCGAATATTGGTAGGATTACAGTCTCGTATTTGCGATCTGGAATTATATCGGTGGCATTTAATGAGAAAAAGTCTTGTGCGTTGCGCCGTCTTTAGGGCGTGAGCTTGGGTGCAAGGTTACTCTGGACAGCATACAAAATGTATAGGGCGACCAGCTAATTTGACCTATTCGCGAGACCGACTCAATATGGAACTTTTTTTAAGAGGCTAGAAATCTATTGCTGAGTAAGGCAATATTTATAAATTAACTTTTAAGGGAAACAATAAGAATAATTTACTCACCAACATAAAGTTTGAGTTCTTTAACCTCATTTTCTCTGGGCATTTGACTGACACTCTTGTACGAGACTGTGCTTTTCCTGACCTTCTCCTCGTCTTTCCCGCTCGACTGTTTGGATAAACGTTCTTTAGCCTTTTCATTGAGAGCTATTGCCAGTTCCCTCTGATGCTCCTTGCGTTCTCTTCAGAGGAATGTTCGGTACGAAGTTTGGACTCTATTACGGCGGTTCTTTTGCCTCTTCCTATAATTTGTTAAATCATTTAATGGAATTGCCGAGTTTTAAGTACAGCTAATAGCAAATAGCAGACAAGTACACTAAATGTGAACTAGATCTAAATACACTTGAATATTATGTAGTAGGATCGCATATCTATAAACTTTTGTACAGCTTAAAACTAAGTACATGGAGTAATATAATATACTACATACAACTAAGTACAAAGTTACGTAATTTTGTCAAATGGTAAGGGGCAATATTTGATTGTAAGTGTCTCCAAATTGATAAGATTGATTGGGCTAATTAAAACTAAGAAAAAATTGTGCTGATTTAGTGCAGTGGGTATTTGGACAAGTCGCTTCTGATCTGACTATAAATTATTTGTTTTTATTTGTAAGATTGCGATCCTACTACAATACAAGTAATCCAAATCGACTAGACAACATTATTCTCCATTATTCTTATTATTTTGCATGGTTCAATTCAGGAAACACTAAGTTTCGTGCTTGAAAATACATGCGCAAACCATGCAATTTAGTGGGCGAACGCCAAAAATAACTCACCTCCGTTTTCTATCCGTCCAGGGCCCATGGAAGTAAATAAAAAATTGTGAACAACACGAAGTTATAAGGCAAAACGTGGTGTTTTGCTAAGTATATAGAGAAAACTAAACTCATAAACTTAGTATTTACAATTTAGCAGAGACTGTTTGCTTTTTCTAAACTTTTTAATTTGTAAGTATTGAAAAAGTATTGAAAACCCCAAACAGGGTGGCCGGTGGTGGGACGAAATTGATGCATTCGACGGAAATTGGAAGGAAATCGCACAGAACCGGGAACAGTGGAAAGGAAAAGGGGAGGAGGCCTTTGTTTGCCCAGCAGTGGGACAAATCTGGCTAAGAAAAAAAAAGTATTGAATATTGCTCACAATCTATTCAAGGGATAAGGCTAGGGACAGGGAGATGAATATTGTTCACAATCTCTGCTAATTTGTAGCATTTTTTTTTAAATTTTAAAACCTTTAAGCCAATTTGTACAATTTTAGTTAGAAGCTCATTTCAACCAGAAAGAAAATTAATAAATATTGTACAGATTTTCACAAAGCTAAGTGTAACTTTTATTTCATATGAAAAAATACCCTGATATGTAAAAAAAGGAACTCACCAAGTATCTCAGTCTTGTTTTCCTTCTCTTCTTCCTCGTCCTCGTCATCGTCTTTGAGGAAGATCCCGATGTTCTTGATCTTCTTCTTGCTCTGAGTGAGCAGTGAGGCGGGCTGCTCTTCATTCACTAGTACTGTGTCGCCGATGAACAGAGCGTATGTCTGCGGGGAGGGTGTCAGGTGAATACAATGTTTAATGTGCAAATGATTGAGCCTTTTTAAATAATCTAGCCAGATGGTAATTTTAGGCTCGTAACATTTATTTTATTATAGTAAATAACAATGATGATGCATGCACTTTTTGGTGTGCAATTTATAAGTAGTTTTACTATCAACACAACAATGTCAAGTAAACAACAGTGTGAAGTTAAGGAATCGCGTTGAACAAGAGTTCGGATGTCACGTATCCTTTTGAAAATCTCAAAACACAGTTGCTGATTAACTTAAATCTCATTTTATCAGAGTTGGTTGAGTCAAAGAGACCTAGCTTACCTTTCCTTCCTTTTCTGTAGCGGCACTGTTGGTGAGGTTGGATAGACCAATGTTGATATTGAAGACCATGCCTTTCTTAGCCACTGCATTAGTTTTTGGTCCAATCACGATCGAACTCTCGCGGAATTCAATGCCCATTGCAAACCTAAAATATGTAAATGCAATATTATAGTTACACTTAAAAAAAAAAGAAAAACAGGGTCATTTTACATTGCTAACTTTATAAACATTATTTATAAATATTTTTTGTAGTTATGGTAGTACTATTATATATTCTGTGGTTATGGTGCAATATTCTTTGATGCTGTATGATGGTTCGTTGAACATCAATTGAACATAGACTAGACAAGTGTGCATTCACCTTTATTTACAATGGCAAACTTGGCATCATAAACAAGATAAGGACCTGATGACGTCATAGTCTTGCCCAATATTGTGCAACTACTAAAATCCTTACCCAAATGATTTTGTAAGGTTGTCCACTAGCTCGGGCTTTTCTTTCTTAGCCAATGCAAGACCAGCTTCATAAACAGCTGATAGCTTGGCTCCGGCAACTAAGGTCTTCATGACTTCCTCTTCCATGTTCAGTAGGAAGTTGTAGTTGCTTTGAACTTCATCAGTGGGATTGACCAGCAATGTGCGGATTATGTTTGAGCAGTAGGATTTGTAACGGGCACCTGTAGTAAAAACATAGGTATATGATTTACAGATTTTTCAATAATTTATTTGTATTAAAGACTAATACTGAAATTTAAAAAAATACAAACAGTAAAGAAAAATAGAAAACCATTAACTAATAATAAGAAAGTATTTTTATTTTAAGATTTTTGTTGCCATCAAGAAAACATGCCAGGCTTTTGAAAAAGGATGTAACAGAACAATATTTTAGCTTCTTGTAAATTATATAAAAATTAAAATTACAGTATTAATAAATTACTAACCTAAGGAGCAGACGATGGCACCAAAATGCAGGTGATTCTTGTCTGAAACAGCACTGAACTTCAAGCTGTAGTTGCCACCAGACTGTATGATCGGTGGATAGCACATGTCTACTTGGCTAGTGTCCACTCCTGTTACATATTTCTTATCAGATATTGCTGCTTCCACACCTTCAGCGAGTTTAGAGTGCTTTACTTTCTGCAATGAAGATTTATTTTATGACTGGGTTGTGTTGTTAGTTATTTTTGTGTGTAAATAAAAATTTGGTGTAATAAACTTAAAATTATGCCTAGTAAACCATAGATGCCTCTACTTCCTTACCTTTAGTGTAGTCTATAAAAAAAAAGAATTGTGAAATCATACCTTATCTGAATCAATAATCTCCATAATTTGATCTTTCAAATACTTTGTGAACACATCGACGGTTACTAAACAGGCCTTCTTGATTGTGATGACCTCTGGATCTTCTTTAGGTGCCATAAGTTGTGCCATCGGGGAGCTGACATCAACATTCTCAAATTTCTCCTCTTTCATAGCCTTTTTCCAGTTCTCGCAGAATTCACCGGGATAGTTGTCTTTGGCAAAGACTCCAAGAGTCTTGCCAGATTTGGATTTCTTGATCTCTTGTATGAGTTTGTTGTAGTTTTCTTTGTCTTTGTCATTCTAGAAAAAGCACACATTATCAGTCATTTATACTGTGGGCGTAAGGGATAGCGTACCAGAAACTGATAAGGGTTGCTCAGTGAACAAAACTAAACAATTTTCACCAGGAAATTCTTTCAGGAAATGAAAAAAAATTGGCACTCCATACAAATTGTCAGACGGCCGAAGAAGTCCAGGCAGACCAAAGCTTAGATGGTTGGATGGTGTCGAACAAGACCTAAAGAATCTGAATGTGAAGAGTTGGAGACAAAAAGCCCTAAACAGATCGGACTGGAAAGATTTACTGGACCAGGCTAAGGCCCACCCGCGGCTGTAATGCCTAAGATGATGATGATACAAATTGTCTGATTGTGGTAGTCATTTTGTATGGAAAAGTCAAAAACTTTTATTACCTGGTAAAAGTTGTTCAGTTTAGTTGACTGAGCAGTTTCTGGTATGCTGCCCCTTACACACCATAGAAAGTTTATTTATTGATCAATTGGAGATTTATTGATCAATTGGAGAAGACTCAGTTTTACTTATCAAAACTCTACTTACTCTGTCTCTAACAAGCAGTTTAACTGGAGGTAGATCTGTTTCATCTTTCCCGTTCTCAATCTGTTTGAGGAATTCAATCTTCTTCTTGCTGGCGAGGAAGCACATGCAGTGCTCCGTGAGAACTGTGATCGTGTCCGGCAGCTCATAGCCGAACAACCAAATCTGTTGGTGATATAAAATTTGAATTTTTGAGAAAATTCTAGAAGGTCAAAATGGCTTGGTCAGGGAGTCAAGTTCAGGGTGGAGTGTTGGAGTTGGAGTATATGCTTTGGGGCACTATGAAACTCATAGGAAAAATAATAAAAATATATACTGGAAAAAATAATTTTGTGAGAAAAAATTCAACACCAATGAAATTTTTCGTCTTTTTTCCATAGTGCCCCAAAGGCTACACTCCAACCAATGGCTTTCATTGCACAACATATATTTTAAAGATATATAAAAATTGTTTAGACTGATATAATAACAGGTTTAGCTTTGCATGTTTTTAAAATGGTATGTGTTAACTATATCAATTTCCACATTTTACCATTAGTAGATCAAAATATAATATGTAAAGATGTTGAATTTTCCATGCATTGTCCGAGTCACAGGTAGGTACATGAGCACATTGCGTGACAATAGAAACAAACCTGCAAGGATGTTGACTTGCTGTACAGCGTGTCTTCGTCTACTCCAACGCACGACACAAGGCAGTCGACCTTCGCTAGGGGATCATCGCTCTTAGATTCAGCTGCTGCAGCCTGTAAAAAACATAATTCTTTTAGAAAACGGCTCCAAGAGCATCATCAGAACAAATGAACCAACAACAACCAACCTTCCATGCTGCGTAAAGCCTTTTCATACGCCGAAAGAAAGTGTCCTTATCAAGGGATATATTAGACATGTTGAAAAATACTTAAAACTATAAAAATTAATAATATCCTACGAAATTACGCCTCAAAAAGCGAAAATTATCCGCGATTTTCGACCGACATTACCACATTTGACAGAAAACACACAAATGTGCACAAATGTCACAAATGGCGGGCGTTATTTTCCTCTACTTTGTCTATGCCGGAGACTCCCATTCACAATACCGCCCCCTGTCTTTCGTGGTGTTGTAGTAAAATTAGCATACGAAAGAAAAAAATAATGTCATTGTCTATGGACTTGACAGCTGTCTCGCATCTGTCAGTTGTGTATGGATGCCGGAAAATCTCGGCGGAAAATTGAAAATCTTGAAAACGACCTGCAGTAATTTCCAAATAATGCAAAGATTAAAGTCTGGGGAACATATTCATCTCTCCGACAACATCCTCAAAGTGCTAGCTCAAAACCGTATCTGTACAGTAAGCGAGTTTCTCCAAGAAAATATCGAGAAGATATCTGCTTTGACTAAACTTAGTTTACCACAAGTTTTAGACATAAGGAATGATATTTTTACCAAGTACTCTGCACCTTTACTCAATGGAACTACTCTCCTTATGCACCATGCCATGAAGAGAAAGTTTGTCAGCACTGGAATACAAAGGTATAACCCATACTATTACAGTGCCCTGAAGAAATATTTCTTCTTCAAATCAAATTATACTAATATTTCTTTCTTCTTTTTTCAGTCTTGACACTATAATGAATGGTGGAATACCAACAGGATACATTACAGAACTCTGTGGCATAGCAGAATCAGGCAAGACTCAACTTTGTCTACAACTTGCAATAAACTGTGTTAAAAATAGCGAGGACACTGTTCTCTATGTAGACACTAAGGGAGATTTCTCTGCTAACAGGGTACAGAAGATATTGGATGCTAGTGGTTATTCATACAAGGTAAAAATAAAACAAATATATTTTTTTAATGGTAAATATTGGAATTTTTATATACCTTGTTTTATGTTATTTTCAGGAAATGGCACAAATAATGTTTAAAATAAGAGTAGTACACATTTGGACCATGGATGAAATAGTAGAACTCTTCAAAAAACTTAAAAACAATAGTCTCGTTATCAAAAACTTGGTTTTGATAATAATAGACTCATTGCCATGTTTGATGTTTCAACATCTTGGAGATGATAATAAAATTGGTATGAGAATTATTTTCTATTTACATTTAAAAAATGCTACAGTGAATCTGTTTTGTGTTGTGTCTAGTATTTGTGTCTTTATCAATATAACTTCTCTGGCACTGATAAAATAATTCTTTTTTTTATTCTTGCAGGTCTCACATTTCTCAACTCACTAGTCAATTATAGCAGATGCTTGTGTAAAGAAATGAATATAGGAATTGTTTGTGTCAACATACAAACTAGATGGATAGATCAAGATATCTTAGAAGATGGTATAAGCCGTGCGTTTAAAGAAACAATTTGAAAATGGCATCCACTAGCTTCGAGATTGGTCCGCCTCGCATGTGTTTTTGCTCTACCTAATAGAGAGTGAGCGAGAACGCATGCGAGCGGCGGCCATTTATAGATCGTTTCTTTAATTGCACGGGTTTTAAAATATTTTTTTTTAAAATAAACTAAAATAATTTTATTCTTTTTTATATTCTTGATACTAATTTATAATTGGATTTCTTTTAGATGATGCAGAACAGACAATTTCTAAAGATGCGTATACGGAGAAAAGGAACCGCTGTTTAGGAAAATATTGGCAGCAAATACCAGCCCTGGTTCTAATTTTTGAAAAGGAAAAATATACAAATGAAAATTTTACACAAGTTAATGTTGAAGTTGTACAATGTTTTAGCATGACATGTAACAAAAAATGTATGTTGAAAATAAGTCATTTAGGTGTAACATAACATAGTAATACTTTAATAAATGTTGTTTGATAAATTCATTTTGCTTTTAATTCAAAAATAAACTGTAGCTGGAGACTCAAATGCCTACAGTACATTATTATTATTATATTTTTAAAGAGTCTTGGCGTGGTATTTCATTTATCCTTGCCAATCCCTTCATCTTGTCCGCTATAAGTACAACTTTGCTACAACTGTGCGCTACAACTACAACTACACAACTTAGCGAAAAGTGGACCAGCCAACCACACACACAATTACTTTCTGAATCAAAATCTAGATGGCGCTATCACAGATTTGTTAATGTGTTTTTTTATTGTTTGTCTATGACAACTCATTCAATGAGTTAAAAAAAAAAAATCTTTCATGAGAAACGTCACTCATTTTCAATCTTTCATTTTCGTCGCACGCCTTTGGCGATGCGTGTGTGGTGACTTGTGATGGCTCTTTTTATCACTTTTGTATTAACATTTTTATGATATTAAGTGCTTAGTTTCCCTTGGTAGTGTAATTTAATTTAAAACTATTTAATGCGTTTAAATAATATGGCGAACAAGACCCAAAGAACCGTTTACAGGCTGGTCCTGACCGGAGGTAAGATCGTAGCTTAGTTTTTACGTTTTTCAGATAGTATTCAGCATTGTGGTATCAAAGTAGTGTTCTTCATTATTTCCGTAAGCATTTATGTAATGTTGCCGTGGACTGTGACTGTGTTATATCACAAAAATGCGCGAAGAAGATACGTACCTACCCAACACGTGGGGTATATTTATTTGGCATCTCATTGATTTCAAGTCGTGCTGTATGTTTTAACCTGTTCAGGACCTTGCGGCGGCAAGACAACAGGACAGTCGCGGCTTAGCACATTCTTCGAAAACCTGGGATGGAAGGTGAGCACTTTTTTAATTTCTGTAATTTTTCTATACATCGGTCTGAAGTTATTGCTTCTGAGACCGCGCCAAGAGGTGACGAGTTTAAATTATACCTAATTATAATCTATTACTTTTATTCAGCTGCTTGTAAAATTGCATTTTCTTTACCCATTATAATTTCTTTATATTCTAATAAAAGTAGAAAAGCAGTAATTAATTAGATCATACTCTTTAAAAGCTAAATATTAACAATAACAGTGGTTTAAAATCACAATAATTTATTTGGAAAACCCATATCTTGTTGATTGTAAGTTGAAAATTTGCGTATGTTGAAAAAGAGGATTTGTTTCCCACTGGCCATGGTTTCTCCCAACGGAGATCCAATAAAACACCGTTCCACGTTGTGTTTATTTCCAGGTGTTCCGGGTGCCGGAAACGGCTAACGTCCTCCTCAGGTACGAAGTGCCACCTTCATACATGAGTGCATGTTTATTACTCAATTTTTCCTAAACATTATAGCAAAGAAAACTTTAGTTCCCATTTCAGGCCTTTAATTTCTCTGTTCAATTGATTATTACTCTCTACTATACCCCATTCATTTTTGCTGTACAAAATCTAAATCGAATGAGGTAAAAAAACCCCCAATAAAAAATATTTTTTTATTTGGGTAAATGCTGAAATCATTATTATTGCAAAAATATAAAGTAAAAAGAGATCAAATCATGTTATAAATTAATAACCAAAACTATTATAAATATTTATATTTATTCCTATACATACTATAAAATAATTCTTTTTCTTGCGTTTAGTATGTGCCTAGTGAAAAATTGAGTAATAGATCAGAATTCTGAAATGCATTTAAATGATTTTTAAGCTTTTTGGAAGCATGTTATATTATGGTGGGGTGGAGGGATTAATCTAATTTATTAATTAATCTTCATGTACTCTGGTACTTATTTAGATATAGTGGTCATCAGCTTTTAAAGTACTCTGTGAGTTAGCTAGCTAGCATATTAGTTAAAAGCTTACAAAATGTTCAATACCCCTTATTCTATCATGTTTTTTTTTTTGTGAAGATAATAGTAGTAGTTTAATACCTAGGGTTAGTTCTTAAAAGTCACTTAAATGCAAATCTGAAGTCTGATTAATGACTAAATATGCACTGAGAGGAATTAATTATTGAATTTTATTTAAATAATTTAAGTTAGCAAAAGCCTTCCTCAACTTTTGTTGACTTTTAAAACTCGTTATAATTAGTTTATTTCTTGAATAAAATGAATATAATTTCTTGTCCAGCTAAAGTAAATATTTCAATATTTTTTTTTTGTTTTCAGTGGTGGAGTCAAGTTTGCAGATCTCACTCCAGAGGAAGGTGAGTTTTTTTAAAATATTTCAGTAGTTTCAAAGTAAAGTCATATTTCATGTCTTTTCATGTAGATTTACAAACTATATTTTTCTAGTCTACATTTTTCTGGAAACGACTCGTGCCAGTTCCATTTGGTTCCCTAAGGATGGGTAAAGACCTATCAAAATAAAGCATTGCTCTATTTGTTTATACAATTTAAATATAAGTAAATATGTCCTAAATCTTGGTCTAGTCAACGCCATATTAATATTTATACGAAAGAAGGACGCGGTATTATCAGGGTGTGATAATTAATAATTGCCTAGACACCAAGTGTGGAAAAGTATTACTACATTGCTAACTATAACATTTTCACGGGCTTAAAGCGTTTCCTGTCATACACCACCATTTCCGTGTATAGATTCTTCGAACTATTATGGTTTACCTACTTTCTTGTATGATGAGATAGAAGAATATCTTATCTATTGGAGCAAGGCAGCTCTTCATATGAAAATAATTCTAGTCAATAGTAATGTGTTTGCTTCTTAGTAAAGCAACAGTATTTATCGGTAAAAACCGCAGAGAATAACATTTCCGCTGCAGGAGTAAAATTCTAAAAATATAAAGATGAGTATTTTTCAGTTTTTCTTTGCTATTATAAATTCCCTTCTGGGTTACGGAGGTCAGATGGCAGTCGTTCTGTGTAAAATCCAGTACCCGCGTTCAATCACCTAGGTTAGGTAGACGACCCCGTGGGATACGGGATAAGGCTAGGGAGATGATGATATAAACACTGCAAGTATAAAATTATTCCATTTTACCAGTTCTTCTGTATTTCCGGTTGTTAATACACAAAGTTATGTTATTGCTTCGGTCACATATTTTCAGAGGATAATATTTCTATTGCGCAGTTCATAAGCTATTGTTCCAACAAAACGACAGCAATAATTATGTAGAAATGTGTACTATTTCATCAGTCAAGTAATGAAAATATTTTATACATAACGTTAGAGGGAAAACTGTAAATTGCAATACTATATCTAAGATAGGTACGTTCAGTCGTTCAACTTATAAACATAGTATACGTTTTTATAGACTACCGATACGAACGCAATGATATTAAACTTTTAATATATTATATGGTTCCATAACTTTTATTTTTTAAATATTTATTTTATATCAAATGATTATCTTTCAGTGATAATTACTGAAATGCGACACAGTCTGAAAGTCTAGACAGATACAGATAAGCAGCTAACTTTTTTATAGACGCTTATCAAAATTGTAAATCTACGTTTAGAAACTAATCATGATAACAGCAATCGTTACTTGAATAGATCGGATTTATAAATACACAAACTTCCTAATACCCATCAATTCAATACATTGTTTTTCCAGATATTGATACCAACTTCTCTAAACCAATACACAAAATTCGATGAAAACCGCAAGAGCTTAGTTTACGGCGATTTGTTATTGTATTCGAAGCATAGGACAATCAAACGACAACGAATAATGGAAGCTAACAAGAATCCCATTCTGATTTACAAATAGAGTCGAACATTCAATCGATCGCTTGTCCAACCATAATATTGAGGTTCGTTTCTTCTAAATAACTAGTAGCATGATTACTGGGTTTTTACCTGAATCTTGTGTGTCTACAATAAAGTAGTAAACAGAATGGAGTAAGCAGTTTGTAATAGATTTATTATGCGTTGCCTTGCCCGATCTTCCGGCTTACTATTGTCATTCAATCCATAAAATATCGTTAAACCTATTAGGTATAACGAGTTATGATATGACAAATCCCATATGTTCTGTCTGAGAACCTCTCGAAATAGTTCATAATCCGGTAACGTAACTAATCCGATTATGAAAACCGATTGCTATAATCTAGTGTTACAGTACAGTCACCGCTGATGAGGTTTTGGATTACTGGTCGCTTGACTTAGTTCGACTATCCGATTCAATTACAATCCTAAAACAGAATGTCATCCATCTACAACCAAGTTTGATTTGAAATTGAAAGTATTCACGGAACCAAGCGTATTCTAATTGTTTGAGAAGCCACATTCCTAATCTTAAAGTGACAGCTAATAAAATTAAATTAGACTAAGAAAAATATTATTTTTTATAGAAATAGTCAATTTGCCAGCTGAAATGGGGCTTGACCGGAAAGCTGGCGTGCCAGTACTAATACAAATGTTTACAAAAGCCAGTTGCCAAAACGTAAATCGTACGTTTTTTCCAATTTTTTTTTCTCTTCATTGTGCCACCGAAATAGAAATCTGTTATTATAGTTTGCGGTCTCTATATTAGGACATCGATATCTTGTAATACAATTCTAAGTGTTTACAACTTTATCAGCCTCAAAAACTTTTGTATTAATTCCATTCGCGTCTTGTCTAAATTTTTATTGACATCTCGCAAATACAATTAAAAAAAAAACTTTCTCAGTCTACGCTACGTGCTATCATAAACTTTTTCAATATCGTATAGTCTATCTCTATTGGGACCTTGATCATAACGTTATGTAATATACGCAGCGAAATTTAAATCAATGTTATTGACCTGCGGCTGATATCAATCTATCAACCATTCGTACATTGCGTGCGGTGCGCTAATGTTCTTTTTGCAAATATTTTACGTCGTCATTGTCGTAATGGAAATTGAAATAAAATCCAATCAAGCTTATATCTGATTTGACCAAAAGAAATAAAAACCAATACAAGGCAAATTAGGTCATGGAAAATCAAATATAAAAACTGGGTTCAATAAATATTGGAAAGTAAGTAAAGAACGATAATCTCGCGAGAGGTAAGATGCCACGTTCAATTTAGTTCAGTTTATTTTGCTGCAAACAAAATCCAAAAATTGCTTCTAAGCGTGCCGGGGCGTAGCTTAGTTAATTGATAGATCAATCTTTGTATTCAATTTACCTCCCAGCAAGAATATCTAATCCTCCAAGATTGGCTTAGATGCCGTGCCTCCTCTTCTGGGCGTTCTCGGCACGTGAGGTAGGTCTATTCAACGACCTCACGCGTGCCAAATTTTACCACATATAAATACATTGTAGAAATTGCTACTTCGCTAAGACGAGCTATCAGTCTGTAAACGAATAATCCATTATGTTTCCCAAGATTTAATAGCAGAGCTGGGTTTCATCTCTGATGAAGACTTTGATTAGAAAATACCTATATTTGAGCTAAACTATATACTTATTCTTATCACGGCTGGGCTTTCGCTTGCGGCTAAGACTCTTTGAATCTGTATTTTGTGCATCAGATGATGCAGGTCATAATTTGATTATGTTTTGTCAATAAACATTGTGCAGTGTTTAAATAAACAGAATCTCACTTTCGCTCTTGTTATCCTAATAACTAACTAGACTAAACAAATCCGAAATAAGGTGGCTTTCTCACAATTATCTGTTCGAAGTTCCTGTTTTTGTAAATATTCCGCGGTGTCGCCTATTGATAACCCGAACACGAGGCCGTTTACGTTTTTATCAGTACACCACCGGCCAAATTATTTTGATTCACGCGAACATCTGTCAAACGAACATCGTGTAACACTCGTAGGAATCTGCATTCGGCTCTTCCCGCTTCGTCATCGAGCAAATCAAATCACTACTTTCATTGCCAAGTCATTGCAGCGGTACAAAGTCCTCTCAACCGGCCCAGATCCCACATAATGCTTACGATTATTTTAGTGGATAAAATCGGGATCTGTCTTCGGTTACTGAATTTATTTCGGTAATTCGGTTGTAGGATCACGTGTTAGGTTTATTTTTGTTTGTGCAGCTTAGACCTGGCTGCGTAACGTGCTCTACGTTAGATGGTTCAGTCTCTATTAAAAGCTTTTATTTAAGACCCTATTTTCTGTTAAAGATCGTATCAAAGTTCTCAATATCGTTCTGTGGAGTTCCCATTGAAGTGCAGGCCGTGTTTATATTTCTGTGTTTGCATTTTGTAATTCGATTCGAATGGGGAAATACCAAAATATCGTGCCATGCATCATACATAATTATAAGTCTTGAGGTCATCACTCTTTATGGTATAGTTATAAATCGAAAACATGCTGCTAAGCTTGTCTCCTCGTATATAAAATGACACAAAAGCTGTTGAAATCCTATTTTCCTCTTAGAGGGGCATAATACTCTCGCGTCTTATCGGGTGAATGCAGGGAGGCACTTAGCAGCGAACGATATTAGAAATCTGTCCAATCCATTAGAAGCGACGACGTCGGATCCCTGACTACGTTCCTTGTATAATCCTCTTTTACAAGATTAGCTGGTGATAGGTGAAGATGCTTGTGGGGCTTCAAGATGGCCACCACGTGATTGTGACGTCACACGTCCATGGTCATGTTCACGGCTAGAGTTTAAAAATAAAGACAGCTGCTTACAGAGCATTGAACGAATTCGCCATACAAGCGGGTTATCGGAAAATCCCTGCGAATTCAATGCAAAACTGTTTAGCATAAAGTGACGAGTGAATAAACACGTCATTCTATGATAATTGATAATGATAGCGATTTAAATATCAACAGAGCGATGATTTGAAGAGCTGATGATGACAAAATGTAAACGCGACTGAGTGAGTAGTAACGTTGACATTGGCCTCAATTCACGCCGTCCAGTTACTAATTCTAATTCTTAGTAGCGCTGTCACTTTCTTAACTTTGACATAAGAACAGGATAGCAAACAAATACGTGAGTTTGACATTTCTCATCTGACATAAGACTGCTTAAATTAATTAAAATTAGTGAGCACGCTCTATGGTCATTCCTTATTTAAAGCGCCGTACGTCAAATTAAGAATGTCAAAGTCACGTGTTTGTTTGCTATCCTGTTCTTATGTCAAATTTAAGAAAGTGACAGCGCTACTAAGAATTAGAATTAGTAATAGTGCGTCCTGAATTAACACCAGTGTGTAACAAATCTCATAAATAAATTGAGGTTTTTATACATTTTGTATGAGATTTGATTTGATATGACTTCTAATACGTACTTCTATTATAGCTGAAACAAAAAAAGAAATTATGCAGTCTAGTAATACTGGATTGAATCAGTTGAATTTTGTATCGTCACCTCCGTCGCATATCGTTCGTATCTTATTTATAAAACCAGTAGGCACTAACCCATCTACTTTGTCGTACCAGATTGTCTAGACGACATAGCTAGTATAATATATTTAGTTTTCTATTCGCCTCGTCTCTTATTCATTACGATCAATTCTAATTTACCATTCACCGACCGACCGCTTCGATCTGGACATATCGAGTGCCACTTTGTAGAGCCTTCTCGAAATCTCGAAGTAGATTCGTTCGAAATTTAAATTTTATTGGTTTTCTTCTTTTGCTGGCCGTTTTCTTTTTTTTTCTTTTAGAGTTAAGAGCTTAGTATAGGTTGACATTGAAATGTGTTCTATAAAAGTTATATCTACATCTCTACAATCTACATAAGTAATTTATTTAACTGCCACTAAAGTCGAATTGTACTTTTAGATGTCTATTTGGATGATATACTCGCACCATAGGAGTCAAATAACAACAAAACTACGTCGTCCATTTATTTTTGCATATCTGCGTTTTTTTTTGTCATTTACAGCGTGTCTAATCCCTCGTCGAGAAGGTCAAAATATTCCTCGAATAACCTATTGTAGAATCAATTATTAACGCTTGCTAACCGCATTAAAGGAGTATTAATAGTGGTGCGGTTTCCCGCCACAGTTGTTTCAATTCATTGCCTCTTTATACACTCGAATAAACCGAATGGAACCTGCTTCAATCTAACTCGATACATAATGTCGAATGAGTCGTCTTATCAATTATTTTTATTTTTTGAACTGTAATCCTGTCCAGTAAGTATTCTAAACCTGCTCTAAGTTCTAAACCGATCAAGAAGTAACAAACTTGCCCATTGTTTTTATTTTTAAAATGAAATGCAGGCAAGTCATTTTTCTTTGACACTAATTGACGTACGTTTGTTTAATAAAGACAACGTATATTTTTGTTTTGAAGATAATAATCTGTACATACTGTCATACATAGATACACGTGTGACCAACGCGTCGCATTCTTATCATGATAGATTGTGCAGTACATGTAAACTATTTGCGCTATCTATTCTCACACCATCTTAGGTATAGCTTAGTACAAACTTACATTGTACACTAAGTAATCAATATTTCGTGTTTTGCTTATCATTTATCTATCCTCTAGCGTTAGAAATCACGAAATTGATAAATATCACGATTTGACTGTGATTTTACGTAGATAGCGTTAAATTTTATTTAAGTTCAACAAAAATATCTAGAAAACATGCACTGGCGACCTTTACACAACCATGCATCAATCATCTTCATGCCAAAGCAGAAGTAAACATACAAAAGTATTGCATTTCACTTCCTGCCTTCATTCAAGTCACGAGCTGTGACGTCAATCTTCAAACTGCTCGGAAACATGCGTAGGAGCATTGTATATTGTTCGCAGCTGAGTAACACACGTAAACATTGTTGTTTTTATCCATTACGTTGATCCTACCTACAAATGCATTAAAAGATCGCACAAAAAACAAAAAAAATAATCATGTCTGGTTTTTTTACGTTATCGATTTTAAATTAGATATTTTTCTCACCATGACTCAATATTATTGACAATCAAACTTGAGAAAACATTTTCTTAAGTAGTGCAAGGTCGTTTCAAAAATAAATAAAAAGTTTCGTAACATTTGACAATATTCAGTGCGTCAGAGAACAATAAGTACTAATGATATTGATTTATAGATTTTCTCAATCGTTTTCTAAAGAATTTGAATGTAGAATGTAGCAACAATTTTGCAGAATTAGTTTTCCAACAGTGGCTTTACCTTATTAAATATTTTTCATACACAACAAAACTATGTCGCTTTCTCTCCTACGTTACAAAAAAGAATTATTATTGTATTTTTTAAACACAAAAGATTTTGATAATATTAACGACTTGGCATTCTGAAAACTTACATAGTGTTGTAAGTCGACTGATAGTTTTATAATCGTACATATTTTAATCAACCGTGATTTCAATAATAATTAGTTACGAGGCACGCGAATACTATAAAATTAACCTCAGTACAGCAGAAATCTGATTCATCTATTTGATGTAGTATACGTACAGTCAAAATCACGTAAAATTTGACACATTTGACATTGATGTCGTCTATACTTAAAAATACTCATAAATAACCATAACTTTTCTAATAACTTTCGTATTTGATATAATTAATTTATCATCATGTAATTTTTACGCTGACGCAGTACAACGTGCGCAATCAGTATTTTAATAATCTAGCTGCGTTGGCAATATCATTGATTCGATCTAAGTAATTGGATACTCGAATATAAGATTAATATAGATCAGTGATATTGGATCTATGAATGTGGAGGTGATGAATTAATATTTTTTCGGTTGGGTATGTTGAAATAGGTCAAACTATGTTCAGTTCAGAGAGGACTAATGGTTTTATTGATTTTCATTTATTAATATTTTTCAGTAGGTATAAGGCTTTTAATTTCAATAAATCTGCCCCATGAAACTCAGTTGCTGAAAAACTGGTAGAATCATCTGACAATCTTACGTAATATTGAACAAACTGATAAGCATAATCACTCTACCGTTTTCACCACGAAAGTATTAAAATCTTAAACATTTAAACATTTAAAACATTTATTTATTAGTACAATGTACAGTGACAGGATATACCTAAAATACCATACAAGGAACAAGACATAAAATAATTAAGAAACATAACAATGAAGAAAAAATCTGACAAAACATACATACAAACTTATAACAGTACGTAGGTATACTTACTTAAATAAATTGAGATCAAAGTACTTCTATTATACATTTTTCAGAGAATGCTAGACATCTCTTACTGAGTTGTGATAAATTATCAGCAAATAAATCAAGTTCTGGGGTAGTGTTTAGGAGCTGCCTAATGAGACCGAGTCCACGAAGTAACGGCGACTGTTGCCGCGCCACCGTGCGACAGTCAGGTAGTGCCAGCAGCTGATGCCCTCGACCACGCAGGTATCTATCCGGGACATAAAATACCAAAGCATTTGATAACAAGACAGAGCTATCATACTCTCCCCGTAAGATCCGGCAAGTTGTTATCATGAGCTGGTAATCCCGTCTTGTTTCCAATGAGTTGAATCCCAAGGTACCCTGTAGAAATTTGGTTGGGTAAAGAAACGGATAGTAGCCAAAGCATTTTTTATACAATGACCGCAGAAAGGCTTTTTGTATTTTTTCTAAAAGCAAGCAATATGTACTTTCATGCGGTCCCCATACAATAGATGCGGTTTCAATCTTACTGCGTACCAGGGAGGAGTAAAGCAGCTGTATCGCATGTCTATCTGTAAAATCTTTAGTATTACGAACAACAAAGCCAAGCCTTCGGAAACATTCAACTGCAAGATTCATAATGTGGTCGTTGAAGGTGAGTTTTGTATCAAATGTAACTCCAAGGTCCTTGACTGATGTGACACGATTGACTATGTTGGTACCTAGATAATACTGATTATATATAGGCTGCAAGGCGCGAGTAAAAGTGATGGTACAACACTTATCATAGTTGAAATGTAGTTTATTAGTTGTGCTCCATTGAAGAACTGAATTTATATCTGATTGTAGCTTCTGACAGTCGGCTAATGTATTAACAACACGAACGAGCTTTAAGTCGTCGGCATACAGAAGGCAAGATGTGTGTTCTAAAACGGAATCTAAATCATTTATCATTAATATAAATAAAAGTGGACCCAGAATAGAACCTTGACTAACCCCCGAGCGGGTGTGATAAGATTTGGACTTAAATTTACTCGTCTTCCATTTTCAAACAAAACATTCTTCTGGTGCACGGTAGAGATGCTGGCTAGAAAAAATTCTTCCATTTTCGAAGAAAAACATTCCGCTACATCATTCAGACACTGGCTAGCGTTTACTCGTCTTCCAATTTCAAAAATTCTGTCTGAAATGTAGCAGAGCACCCGACGAGTGTTACAGAGTGTCAATCTGGATGCAAACGCTGTACAGAAGCTGCGGTTATAGCGCAAGCCAGCGAAGGCAACAGTGGTGAGTCAGAATCTACATCTCCGTGTGTGTACAACTAGAGCCAGTTACGTCATTTTCACGCCCCCTGTGTACAGAAGCGTAGAGTCACACTCGTTGTAGTGAGTAAACTATGAGCCATCATAACAAGAGGTCTCCAGAGGTTAGGAAGATCCCCGGTTTGCATAGGTCAGAAGTTGTTTGCCAAGTCTGATGAACTACGCTCAGTGTCAGGATATTTTATACGATGTTTTTCGCACTTACGTAAAAACTTTCTCAGGGCGATGGTCACGGGGTAGAGTTTCGATGTCAAAGTAAAAGAGTATAAAGGTACGTCATGTTATCTCGGGATAGTCCATAAACGCAGAACATGCGTCAATACTCCACGCCAATAGATCATCGTCAAAGATAATGTTTTCTTTCGTTCACGAGGTTAGCCACTGTCGCTTTCATCACCTCAATTTCCTACACCTGTACGTATAGTATCATCTATTTCCTCATTTGGATCACCTGAACAGATAATTATATATTATGGCATTGCAAGCTCGCTAAGACCGCCGTACGTAAGGAAATACTGCTAATTTGGCACTTCTCTTTGGATCGCTATCCAATCAATCTTCAACGTCATTATCATCGTCATCGCATTGCTATTGATCTCGTATGATGTCTGTTTTAATTTGTATTGCTGTATTTTAGTTAGGTGTATATTGTCATTGCTAATGTGAGCGATTCTTTAGTTAAGGAAAATGGGTTTCATGGCGACATTGCTGTGCTAACTTAGCACAGAATTTTGAACTACATACGATTTTGAGCAACGCTCATCGACTGTATTTTTTTTTATATTCATATTTGTCTTTTAAAATGACTCGTCTGTCGTAAATCATTTAAAGAATCAACTAAGTTTGTCCCTGAACCTGTAAAATCAAATTTCTTTTAAAATATACCGCAACAAATTGTTTCTCAGTAATGGTAATTTGACTGCTTTGGCAAAAAGCCTGAGTCCAAATTAAATGAACCGTTTACTGAGAATATTACCATTTGCATTATGAACAATGCATACAAAATGCAATAAATGCCTGTCTGTCAATTCGTTAAAACATAAAGTATTTAAATTAAGACTGACTGACAGCCTGAGCACTGTCATTTTTATTTTATTTATTTCTGTTTTATTCATTTCTTCAGTTCTGGCTTCAAAGAAATATTTTGTAGATCGATGATAAGTAGGAGATAAGTCACCTAAAATATGCTATAAACGAACCTATTTTGGCAGACTTGAGAAAGACGAAACCTTTTAACCTGGATGCTGGAAACATAAACTGTTTATTTTAGAACTATCCAGTCTGGACCACTTCATAAAATTTGCGAGTTCACAACACGCCATTTACAATACTTGCCAAATAGTCGCAATTTTCTTTAAGAAAAAAAACTTAATAGTCACAGCAGTCCAGTTCAATGGAATTATTACACTATTGTTTGGTACAAATACTAGAGTTTAAATAGTATTGACGTCAGCAGGAGGGAGGCGCGTACTGAGCAATGTCCACTTGTAAACCTTGCCAAATGTAAATTCGTCATACAACATAACTGTCCCATTCATACTATCTTGAACGAATTTTGTGCTCGGAATTTATGTTGATGATATTTTTATTTTACTTGACTGTGACAGTTTTTTTTATCGTCTATGCCTAAATCGTGTTACATAAACACTTTCGATACAGTTTTTTTTGTGTGTTGCATATATTTTACACTCACAATTGTTAGATAACTTGACTTTGGCTGTAATGGCCTATGTATTTTGCTTCTCCCTTTTAGGAGAATTTAATTTTATGGCTTAAAAATACGCCGAGTGTCAATTTAATGCTACTAAAAAGGACAAGAATAGAATATTGTACATTACAGTACTCTGTTTGAACATAATCTAGTTGAAATGTTATGTTCTGTATATTAATAATATGTTCTGTATATTTACAGAGCTATTACGTCGTATATTAATTTAGGCTGAGCCTGAATCATGACTGCTAATTTGTGTTATTTTAGGATTTAGCAATTACAGTACAGTTGCGTTTATCTTGCTATTTTTGAATAGGTATTTATGAATACATTATAAAATGTGTATTTTTATCCTTTGAGGAACTGTTTTTATCGACACAAAATCATTATCATCAACTGCATCGAACTAATACATCAATGTCAAATTGTCAACCCGTTCGCCCTTGCACTCCTTTGAAAGTTTCTACACGTTAAACGTTTACCATTCCATTAAAACAATATCGATCGGATAACTACTTCTGCTAAAACAAACTTTGGTAAAGCTATTTGTCTTCAGGCGGTTCGATGAGCTCAGTGGTGCCCCCACAAGTAAGTTTATTGTAACAAACACTTAATTTTATTGTCTTAAATACAAAAAATTACATGAACATATTAGGATTCTCGTAAATCGCAAGTAATTTTTCATCCATAAGGTCACAATTTACACTCCTTCAGGGCGAGGTCGTCCAATATATAAAAATGACAATGGTTTAATATGCTTTTACAAGCTTTGAATGTCGAAAGTGCAAAAAGTGGCCACTTTTGAAGTGAAAAAATACTTGCGATTTACGCGAATCTTATTTATTATATTCATGTTTTTTTTTTTATATGAGACAATAAATTTGTAATTTGTGAGGGGCGCCACTGAGCTTGTTGAGCCAATGTTCATTGCACGATTACAGAGACAATAATGTTGGTATTTAGTAGGCTTTACACGCAAACCTTAAATCAACTTTGGCTCTTTTTCTTTATGTATTTGACATGCAGATTGCAGATTGTTATCAAGGGTTTGAGCACGCTATGTTCATTCCAACATACAAACCAATACTACAAATTTCATAGCCATAGTTCTTGTACGTATGGTTACGTTTTCACGTCATAATAATTCCTAAAATTTATGTTTGATACTTTTTTTATTATTCCTGAATCGATCTTAAAGGATTATTGCTCAATTTATTGAAAACTATTATTTTAAAATATCTTCTTAGTAAAATAAACTCTACTTTACTTCGGGGCAAGATATTCGTGCTTGCTAGTATGATATACTAACTAACTTATATAATGTCAATGACTGTATGTTCAGACATTGTACTTGTTTAACTTAACTAAAGAGATAAGTTCTGACCCCCGCGTGTGTATTCTCCAAAACATTAAACCAGTTCTAACCGGATTTACAGCGATATATCATTATCACACGCATGTATGTGTACATTCTACGATAATTTATTGAGGGAATTTCATTTTCTCACGTGATATTTTGATAAGATTTGTTTGAAGCAAGGAGAATGTTTGAAGCCTTATTGAAAAAAAAAAACGTCCAATGCGTTTCAAAATCACACGAATACATCCGAAAAATACTTGGTTTAAAATACGTGTCCCATCTTTTTAGTTTCTGTCTGACATTATTACAGAAGGAATGAAGTGGATTGAAATTAAAAACATGCCATAAAGTTTATAGTGAATTTCAATTTAATTTGCCGTAAATTTTTACAACAGCTGTATTTTACGAAGGATAGAGTCGTTGTTTGTTAATTCAATTACTACGTTCAAACTACTTTATACTAAGTAGACAGGCTAACGTAGAGGGTTAAATAACCTAACTAGCATAGCCTCTGTTTCTCTTCGAATAGTCTGAATAGTCAGCAGTCGTTTACAGGGTGTAAAAAAAAAATACTACGTTCCTTTAAGCCACATGTTCTACTGATATACCAAACAACTTTCCCAAAGAAGAAAAATTTTAGATCGAAAAAAAAAATTGCCTTTTCCATACAAAGATGTTCTCCGGGATCTGCATTTTTTTATGGACAAGGCAAAATTATATTTCGAGCTAAAAATTTTGTGCTTTGGAAAAGTTGTTTGGTATCATCAGTAGAACATGTGGTTTAAAGGAACGTAATACTTTTTTTACACCCTGTATAATTGCGGGTGTAAGGGACAGCGTACCAGAAACGGACAGGGGTTGCTCAGTCAAAACTGAACAACTTTCACCAGGAATTTTTTTCAGGAAGGAAGTGATCAAGTGAAGTATGGAGTAATTAAATTCTGTTTTATATTGTGATCTAGACTAGAGATATGTGAATATAGACAAGAACCAAAAGTCACTCTACATTGATATGATACGACTGAAAACCTTCGGTCCCTGAAAAGAGTTCAATGGGTTATTGGCCTAACTACAAAAAAAACAACTTTAAAATCCTTTTAAACCACGCTTATATTAAAGTATATTTGTTTAGGATTTGCAGATTACAGAGATTTATTGCAAATTTACTGCCGTGTATTGTAAATTGCTGCTATTATATTTTTTGCGCTCATAAATTGAGGTCGAACAGCTGTAAGCAATTTTATTATCTACCAGCATTAGTTCGTTTCCGCGCTTATAAATAGAAAAGTGATTGTCGTATCCAGTTTAAAAGGACAGATAAAGTGTCCACCGAACTCCAGATAGATTTTTGTAAAAATGTAATATTCTAAAACTCAAAACATCTGCATTGCCACACCTGTTTGGAAAATGTTTGAAAACGTTTACAACTTAGTTTACAATTGTGGCAGTTGCAGCAGGTTGGAGACATGTTTTTCATACATATAATCACGCCTTTATCCCTATTGGGGTAGGCAGTGCGTAAACGACTTAAATGTTTTTGATACACATTTCAACTTATTTGTGCCTGTTTGAAGCAGTAAGCAAGTCAAGTACATCTATGCGTTAAAACATCAGCAAAGAGAACTTAGCAAGAACCTAAGGCAAACTACTAATTACTCTGTGCAAAAAAAACGTAGGATAAGATACTCCTAGATACAACTATTCTTCTTCGTCGAGTTCATTGGCAGGCCGAAAATAAAACTAGCCGAGACTAGACTACCATGGCCGTCGCCTCGTCTCCCGGCTTACTGCTCTGCTTAAATAATGCGTATCGGATTTAAATAAATTGCACTAGACAGATACACTTTATTCTAAACTTGTTCTAGTTGTCTTGTGTGCTATTTGTTTTACTTTTAAAATAGGTTCATCAGAATAATTGCTTTCTTACGTAGCGCTGTTAAATTATTATTTTCTCACTGTATCAAACTATGTCAGAGAGAGCGACGTAAAAACGGTGTTTTATCAAGATTCTTCGTCAACGAAAGAAATAGAAAAGAGACAAACATTGTAGTCTTAACAAGAACAAGTTAAAGAATCTCTGACGTGTCTTATCTTTCTTATCCTTATCAGCTTATCACATTAAAAGTTTGACTACAGTCAACTAATCTAACATAAACAAAACAAAAATATAACTATTTTCACGGAAGAAAACTATCTAAGAAATGTCCATGTCCAAACTAAGATTTTAAACTCTAGTTCTCAAAGTATGTCGAAAAATATTCGTTCTTCTTATTCACAGTATTTCTCAGTATCATTATCATGATTAGCAGGCAGGAAAGTCATATGATTCTACTCATAATCTAAACTATAATTAATCTGATACGATGATATATCACCCCACACGTGGCGAAATGATATGATTACAATAAAGACCGGCTCAAGCCGCTTATTACAAACATAACCAACTTACAGCAGATACAAGAGTCCATTTACTGAAACTGGATACCTACGTCTAGAAATTATGTAAATCTTGTATCTAAATTACCTGTCGCCAAGGCAATGAACTGTTAGAACACAGTCCATTCGTAACCAGATAGCCTCGAAGATGCGCCAAAATGAGTAATGATGATCGTACGTAATCGATTTATAGCATACAGTGTTTCAATAAATTTAATTAGATTAATAGATTAAATGAAACCGAAAGAAGATACAGCTGTTTAAATATATATGCTAACAATTATAAATATACGAGTAAGTAATATTTCAAATGCAATCTTCCAATTTCCTATTTCTACAGATGTATTATGACACAAAATAAAACTGTTTGCTTCTGTTGAAAACAAACACCGATGTGTTTTAGCTAGAGAAGTTCGTATAAAACTAATGAAACCCTGATGAAATCTTCTTAATCATTCTTATAACGATAACGTGTACAATTTAGAAATCATTGAGCAATATTTTTAGCGATCACACGACGATTCAGTTCGTCGTACTACTTTTGGCAGCAGCGACAATGAAGTGTCCGGGATGTTTAGTACATTACCAGAGATTTGTTGGTGATAATCTGTTTCCGCGTGTCTTCACGCCGTCAGACAAGCGTCATCTTTTCAAATAACACCATTCACAATTTAGCGGCTTGATTTTTCGGGGTTCTTCGTCTACATGTCAGTTGACGAAGAACCCACTTTTCGCCACTCTACTTTGCAAATTATAAAGAGCTTATCAGCTTTTCAGTCGCTGAATGATTCAGCAATTAACGAAAGGACTGCAAGCAACATTGATCCATCAAATATTTGTTTATTTGTGACAAACGTGAACGCTGGCTGTGAACATCATTATATTTACTCAAATAACACCATTTACTTTTTAGCGGCTTAATGGTTTAACGTCAAACTGTAACAAATTGGACTGTAACATTGATTCATCAAATATTTATTACGAACTCGTGACTAGTGTTTACTTATATTTTTAGCGTCATATTTCTTCGTAGCATCAGTTTCCTTTATCAATTTCGCTTCGACGTCATTTAATTGAATTGTAAATTATGCTTTACAAATTCGTACTCTACAATATAGAGTCTACATCTACATGATGAAAACCTCACGATTCATAAAAAGAAGGTATTTTTTTAAATCTTAATCTGGTAGTATGTTCTTTTCTGCTACGTGCCTTATTAACCTATAATGTGCTAATTCTAGCTAAATTACTAGCTTCCGGAAGATCGTAGACTGTATCTCAACCAGTGCATTCAAACTTTTGCTTCCAACTCTGCTCGAAATCCAAACTTGTGATAAGCATTCCATGCATGTCAGGGAAGCAATGGAGGCTGATAGAGAGACAGCCTTACGTTGCTGGTTAGGGAAATTGGTGCGATTCAAAACCGTTCGATATCCATTTTTGACTGAAATCCTAACATGTGGTAAAGAACTCAATCAAAAACGGTAATGGACCTCGTTCGATCAGTGTTGATGACTGGTAAAGATAGTACAGCCTCACGTTGCCGATTAGGGAAATTGTTCGTTTCGGTAAGCCGGCTGTGTATTTAGCCCCCGGAAGTTGGAGCGAATGCCAATTACCTCTTCGACATCCACTGATTTGCAAATTAGATTCTATGACTCACGTTTTTGCATGGGAAATACTTTGTTAGTTTTTTTGTTTTATCCGTGAAGGACGATTCTTTGACACGAGATTTTTGACACAGATATTCATAAAGGAATGATTCAAAAGACACACTACAAAATGCTACAGATCTTATATTTCTGATTTTACGCTTTCATTCAAAACAGATTCACAAAATTTTCCTCGTTGAATTTATAACGGTTTTATGAATAGCATAAACTTGGTTTCGTTATGTGCAATAACTCTCCGAATACTACTTTCTTATCAGATTACGATAGAGGTGACCTTGGCCGTATACTAAACATAGTTTTGCAAATATTTATGCACACATTGCTGGGCCAAAATAAATTAGCCCAAACAATTTTAATGTTTACACATGTGGTCGGTTCACATTTGGCAACACTATCTACTTTCTATGATGCATTGAGGTGAATTCATAATCGAAGCTATAATGTAAATATTTGGGTGTCTAATGCACATTCCACCCACAGAAGAGTAAATGCAGCTGTGATTCCACCACAAAACACTCATCATCAACCCTTAAAGTAAGGACAAGTAAGACGTTCTATTTTTGGTGCTATTAACGTCTATTTTAGGCCAAGATAGTTCAAAAAGGACCATGAGCAACCCATCTAGAAAAGGATTATGAGAAAGTCCCTTTCAGAGAAGACTCCGTTTATCTAAGTAGCTTCCTATATTGGCTTAGTCACTTTATGTAAGACTGTTAGTTTTTTGTCTTGCTTTTTTAATCAAGCTTAGACTGAAAAAAAAAAATAGCCTTTACAAAGTAGATTTCTACATTCCATTCAGAGTTTAATCAGCAATTTGTATCGAAACCAGTGGAGTGGAAATTCGATTACTATATGGGCGGACGTTCGATGGACGACCGCCCCGAAGTGACATCCAGTTGGCATCCATTCAATTAGCAAATTGCTAGGTTATTGTTCTAGAAAATAGCCCCCATTTTATAAGGTGACATAGGACACCATATGTGCAAATTAGGCATACGTTAGTACCTACATGCTACTTTCGCAAACGGCTACAATTTGCCTAAATTAACTTGGATGATTTGAGCTGATTCTTCGAACATTTCATGCCAGGAATAATTCGGTGCGATTTTAATGTCCAATGTATCCCGTATGTTCGCAAAATATTCCGCAATCTACATCAAAACTGTTGTAAAGGGGCTTTAATAACTGACTAGTTCGAAGGAGACATAAACTTCGCTATCATAATGTTCGTTACACTATAGGCACAATAAGCTCGCTAATTTCGCTATAATTACTCGAATTTTCTTAAACTCATCATGAGCGGTATTTTATTTACAAGATTACTTTTATGGTAATGACGCAATAATGGCATTCAATTTGTTCTGTACTGACTAGTAGTTTCCAGAAACATGTAGACGCTATTCATTTTCGATTGTATTTTTAATGTTCATATTAGTCGTTATTATCGTAGGCACTGACGGCTAGTAAACTCTACCTGCCAAAAGCTTAATCTAGGATTGGGTCTGGTTTCCCTTCTGTGTTGCGGAGGTCAGATGGCAGTCGTTCTATGTAAAAACCAGTATCCTTGTTCAATCCACTAGATTAGGTATAATCCAGGGGATTGAACAAGGATTTTGGTTGGCTTTTACACAGACCGACCCCGTGAAATACGGAAAAGGTTAGGCAGATGATGATGTATTATTAATGTTGGTTGCAAAAGTGAGATCATTAAACAAATGCTTTTCTTGTTGCAGCGGCCATGTTCCAGGAGAACCTCTTAAAGACAATGATCCAGATTGAGAACACATTCTTTGAGCTCGGACGGACTTGTCAGAGGAACTGCCTCATCATCTGTGATCGCGGCGCCATGGACGCCAGTGCATGTAAGTAGAATGTGCCAGTGCCTAAGTGTTGATTTTGTATGACAGCCTGGCCGCTGAGAACACATTCTTTGAGCTCGGACGGTCTTATTAGAGTAACGGGTTACTACGCAGAGGGTCCCGGGTTCGATTCCTGGCCGGAGCAGACATTTGAATGATGAATTTAAATGTCTGGGTCTGGAGGTTCTGTGTCTCACCCCGATACAGGGAATCCTAGTTGGGGCTATGAGTGTGATCGTTTTTTTTAAATATAAAAGAGTACCCGAAATATTAATTAACCTTTCAAACGCATCATGTCATTAAAGATTAATTTTCCACAACAGTGGAGAACGTCTCGATAATTCGAGAATATTGTAGACAGATTAGAATTTAACATGATTGTTTTATGCGGCTAGGTTAAGTTAACTATTGATTGGTACTAGATTGTTCTAATCTGAATTATGTAAATAACAGCCATGATCACGATAACATAACATCGGTAAAATTATCAGCGTCAATTATGTAATTTCGTATACGGCAGGTACCTACATATAATATCTAGCAAATTTGCAAAAGACCTTAAATAATTAACTAAGTCACGAATCTAGATTACATTTTCATGGCCATTAATTTCAATTTGTATGCTTTGTTATGCGATAATATAATCTTATTACAATACACTTATTCATAATTTATTTTAAAGTCCACGTGTTCTTTTGATGCATATCCTAATATACAATTCTTTTTTATTTCTTATTTTTTGTTATTCGAATATTATTTTTAGAATGCTTTTATTTGCACATGAAGTCACTAACTTATTCACGGCTTCGTTGACCGCAAAATTGATCTTAGACGTCTAATTCAACAAGATTAGATGTTAGGTATATATATTTTTTTTCTTTTTTGAGAGGATTGTCGTGGTGCTGTCTCAAAATAAGATAATATCAGCGACTCAAAATGTCATAGCCTCGATTAGTATTTTCTACAGACACATAAAACTACGAAAAAAAAAAGAACTTGTTATATTCCGATACTTTACTTGTCGGACGGTATGTCTACGTTTACAAGATTGTTGTACAATAATCCACAGTTTGTTAAACTATAGACACTAAAATTTGTACGAAGAAACAAATGTTTATCTGCACTTACTTTAGGGAGACTTATAGGTGCCCTTAAAATAATCATAAAATCTCTTGTTCTCATTACAGTTATATCTAAGGAGAAATGGGAAGCCATCATGGCGTCCAACAACTGGAACAGCGTGGAGCTGCGGGATAACCGATACAACCAGATCGTCCACTGCGTCTCTGCGGCCAATGGTGCTGAAGAATTCTACTCCACTGAGGTAAGTACCTAAGTTACTTTTAGAGGTTATATCAGAAGTGGGATCCAATATGGCATCCAACAACTGCAGCTGCGGGATAACAGCTTTTTTAAATACTTATTACTGGCAGAAGAGCATCCAGCATTCAGCTCTGGTGGGACCTAAGAAGGATGCCCGCAAGTGCCAGTAATTGCGCTGTAGTTTGTATTGTAGTATCTGAAACACGGCAGCAATAGGCGCGGGGCGGTTATAGTACTTTCGAATTAGATATTTTCCCGCAGCAAAACGTTTGCAATGTTTTTCCTGTTTGAACAATTTTCCTAATAAATATTTTCTCTTTACAATATTTGTGAGTGAAAAAAATATATAAAAATATTTATACTACACCTATTCGGAAAGTATATTAGTTCTTACTTGAAAAAAGGAAAGAAAGTACGTAAATCCAAGCGAACGAATATGCGGGCGGCAAAAATATATGGGATTTACTTTCTCCCCTAGGGGAGAAAGTATTTTCTCCCCTCCTTTATTTTTTTTAAAATTCATAATTCAAAACTAGAAACAGGCGGATGCCAAAACACAAAAAGTTTGTATCTCGAAGTCCACAAAATGATACTGGCCACTTACATTTTTTGGCAGTATGTGCTTAGCTTCATTTGCCTCTTTTATATTTTTAAGTAAAAAATATGATAAAATCAACATGTCCGCGCGAATTCTTTTTCGTTCTTTGATTTATTTGATTTATTCAATGTAAATAAGGTTTTTAGTGTTTTCGATGTAATGTGTAATTGTATTTATTATGTGTTTTGTTTGTTTGTGTTCTGTTCGAATGGATGATGACACTTCAAATGTTCTTAAGATATCTTCTCATGTAAGTAATATCATTCTTTATTTTACAAGGATTTTTAATTATATTTTCCTCATAGGTGTAGTATAAAGCACTATGTATAACTCGGAAGAAAATGCGATTCCCAACTCGTGTGTATTGAGGCCCTCAGCTACGCTTCGGGCCTCAAACTACACCCTCGTGGGAATCGGTCATGTTCTCCACTCGTTAAACAATGTACTATTGTATAGGACAAAAAGAGATCTGAAAACGTTTTCAAAATCTCATAGGGGGGAACCGAGCAAATAACATTCATAGGTCACTATATTATTGTAAATTAATTACTATACACCGCATGATTCATCCAACAGGTGTGATAGACGATTAGTCGGACTGTCTCGAGCCTCGTGTCATGCGCACGCGACTATGTCTTAGATCACTAAAACTTGGCCGTGAATACAGTATGTTAATTACCTAAATGCATTCTCCATGTATTTATGAAGCTCTACTTTCCCTGATGAATAAATTGGTCTCAAACGTCACTTCTCTGCGTCAAACGGCAAGATTATTAAAGTTTTACTATCTTACTTATAATGATTATATTTGTGTCAAATACAGTGGTCAAACATAAATAAATAAATAAACAAAAAAAAAAAAATAACATCAGGCAATCACACCACTTTGTGTCATTCCTGGCGCAAAGGTACCCATTACGCTTGCGGCGTTGCCTCGCTGAATAGCTATGGCCAGCCTTTGCACCAGAAATGACCCAGCACGGGGATCCCCAGTCCTCTATCTTACTTACTTATCCTAACTATCTTACTTACTACTTTGGACTCCGACACGAGATTGCGAGTGAAGTTTTAGTAACTTATACATACATAAATACATACTATCACACCTGTATCCCTAATGTGGTAGGCAGAGCGTCAACGACCCAAACAAAGGTCATTCCATCACGTCTGACAAGTTTGGAACTCATATTTTTATAACATAGTAAAAAACGATTTAAACGGGAGACAAGAATGAATTTCGCTAATATTTTAGATTTTATTCCTAATAATTAATCAAGAGTTAGTTTCCTGTAAAATCGCTAATACATACTTAGATATAGGAACGGGAAGTTATGTTATGTATGATATAAGGTATGGTATGATGACTAAGAATTATGGAAATTGTAAACCACGACAGAAAGGTTAAATATACTGCCCCATATCCGCAACAGATAAGAAGTAGCAGGAATTCCAAGCAAAGACTGTATAATTATCCAGTAATTCGCTGCCGCTATAATTGTAACCAATACTTACTTAGTCAATGTGCATGTATATGCCGATTTACACTGTTGTACATTAGATAAGCTAAGAGCATTATCATTGCCAAATATGTATCAACTTTGTTAAGACGAAATGGAACAAAGTCGAAAATTCTACAACACGTAACAACTAAACTATTGCTATAAAGGAAAATTATGGACAAATAAAACTAGCTCATAGCACTATCACTGTAGGTAGAAATTAAACAATCTTCACTAATAATATTAAAGAGAAGGTTGTTTATTTTATTACGCCTATTATCAAAACTATTGGCAATTTATATCATAGACTACCTACTTGTTCCTGCCCCTGTAGCATGCCACCGCGCGATAACGTATATATCGCATCTATCTGTCAAACTCCCATACAATTTGACAGAAAGATGTGATAAAATGTGTGATAAAGCGGCTACCGCGGCCTTATCGCGGCTGCATGCTACGGGGGCTGCTAGAAAACAAATCTTATCTTATCCATACTGGAAGCTGTTGACTACGTCTCACTCTTACAACTATTTTATTGATACTTACAATAATACTTAGTAATGGCAAAAAAAAAAAAAAACTAGTTTTGAAGAACGTAGGCACGCAAGTACTGTTGTAATATAACAAAGGTGAAAATCGTCTGGCAACAAGAAATTATCATCGCTTCCTCCAGCTGTTTACTCAGACATGTGATTGTAAACGTGATGCTCGTCGCACGGAAGCGCGAAAATTTTGCAACTCTCTGGACATTGCAAACACGTGGTCTGGGTACTGTGTTGTGCTTATAGCAATAAACCTACTACACTGTATGTTTATTGTGGAACATTTTGTGTTTATATTTTATGAGGACTTTCCTACTTCAAAAGATAAGATAAACATTCTACAAAGTCATCAAAAAGTATTCATATCTTAAAAATAAAACCTATTATGAAATCCCCAATATTATCATTTAGATCATATGACTACTTTGATAAATATGTCATGTAATGGAATTAATAATTATCATAAATGTTATGATACGAGTGGTAAAGTAATTAATAAAGCCTTGTAAGTCTGCCAAGGTCTTATCGAATTAGATGCAAATTATGTTGATAATGAATAATATACCTACATAGATATATCTTTTGTTTACAAAAGGTACTTTTCCTTGCTTTTGAGAAACTTGGCAGCCCTCTAGAAAATATTCCAACACTAGTTTCTTAATAATATCTTTAGTAATACTTGTACAGGTGTGTGTGTGGTCAAATGTTGCTGGTTGTTTGATATTTGCTCAATAGCCAGAACCATCAAGCTAAACAAGGTATTACCTACTATCCAAATATCTATAAATGTTGGGGTATGACATAGTAGACTGTGTTAGACCCGGCAACTGTTCAAGGGGCTGCCAGTCTTGCGGTCAAATTTCCACAGGATTACGGCGCCAATATCTTGCTGTGTTTCGCCATCGTAAATTATGTGCGAATGCCAGCTGGTTGGCCTAAGGTTTGGGTCTGAACTCGCTCTATCTTCGTCTCAAACACCACTTGTCTTGACTTTTTGTCAAATCTTACTACACGTTCTAATATGCTTATTTGTCCCCAGGATCACGCGTCCCGGTCGGAAGGCGTGGAACTAGCGCGGGATCTGGACTACAAAGCGGCATCCGCCTGGATCGGACATCCCTACTTCGACGTGATCGACAACTCCACCGATTTCGACAAGAAAATGAACCGGCTCATAGCCTGCGTGTGTCAGCGCATCGGAATCGACACCGGCGATAGACTCAACGTCAACTCCAAGAAGCGCAAGTTCCTGGTCAAAGCGCCTATACCTGCTGACACGGAATTCCCACCGTTCCAGGACTTCGATGTCGTACACAACTACTTACAGAGCGATGTGCGCAAAGCGCAGGCTAGACTTCGCAAACGCGGACAGAAAGGACACTGGTCGTACATACACACGATCAGGAAGATCCATCCTACAGGACAGACTGTTGAAGTTCGTACTCAGTTGACGCATCGGGACTACTTGAACCTGTTGCCGCAACGAGACGACGCACATTTCACCATCTTCAAGAAACGCCGCTGTTTCATCTACAACAATCAGTATTATCAGCTCGATATATACAGGCAACCCACTCATCCAAGGTGATTCTATTCTCCCAACTATCATTGTTTAATTTTATTGTTTAATTAAATTATTATTATGTATCTATTATTTTATTTTTAATCCTCTGTCAAGATTGTATTTGCCGCTCAGCCGTTTACAGGTAAATGCATGAGTGTGCTTAGATGTAGAACAGAGGTAGTCTATTTCAAATTTAATACCACAGTAAAAGTAAGAATGTAACATCTTCATAAAATCTACGGGGTGTAAGGGACAGCTTCCCGCAAACTGATTGCTCAGTCAACGAAACTGAACAACTTACGCCAGTTTTTTGTTTTTTTCGGGAAATGTAATTTTTTGTTACTTTTACCACTTCCAGACTTTGTATAGAAAAGCCATTTTTTTTAAAATTTCCTAGTGAAAGTTGTTCAGTTACGTTGACTGAACAACCCCTATCAGTTAGCGGGAAGCTGTCCCTTACACCCTGTATAAGTCGCTTGCAAACTTCGAGTGAACATGTTATATTTTCCTTACTTTTACTGTTTATACAGTTTACATAAGATCGTTTTACAATTTCAGATGTCGTGGTCTGATTCTGCTCGAGACGTACAGCGCTTATGATAACCAAGACCAACTATTGGCGTCTCTTCCCCAGTTCCTTACAATAGTGAAGGAAGTAACGGGCGACCCCGCATACTCTATGTACAATTTGTCCTTGAAGGAAGATTGGAAGACCTCAAAGAAATATTACAGCGGAGAGAACCGTGGTAAGTGTAATGCGATTGATCTTTTGGGGACACATTGGACTTGGCTAAAAGAAAAATGTCCATTCTACAATCCTGACCGAAATCGATGTTTGACTTTGTCTGTCGTAAAAGTCATTAATATTTTTGAGTACTAAACGTAGTATATTTTAGTCACCAATCCAACATCAACTGTGGATATTACAAAAAAGACCTAGAAAGGTAACTTCGCAAAATGTCTCTTTCGCAAAGGGACATTATGAGAAAGGGACATTTTGCGAAAGGGACATTCTGCTACGTGAGGCCTAGAAATAAAAAATAGAAAGTTGGGTCCAATGTGTCTAATTTATATGTTGTGTGCATGAAATCTTTGTCATAGCGTTGACTGGCGTAATTGTGTTAGTGATAGTTTAGCTAGACTAGTTCCTTATTATTCAATCCGTATCTTTTAGTTTACCATATTTTATATTCGCCTCACCCTAGTTTCTTGCTAGTGACAGTAGATATCGGGCGTAGTAGACATTTAGCATATTAAAGCGGCCCATGGTTTTACAGATGATGCAAGTTGTAGTTCTGACACGGGTACCACTGACGATTCCGAAGTGAACGAAGACGTTAGGTCGACGCACTAATATCTAGCTTCGTTGTTTCGACTAACACAATTACGCCATTAGCGAGAGAAGGATAGATATCCAAAGACGGGGTTGTAAAGGTTGTTTTTATTTATCAGGCAAGAGGAATGGGGTGACGAACGGGCACAGTGATGATAAGGTCAGTGGGCACGATGAGCACTGCGGCTCCTTGAAGCTGAACGGGTATAATGGCGTCGGCGCGCCCATGAACGGGCACGCCTTAGGGGGCGCCAACAGGAACTCGCCGCCCCCCGCCCCCGTCCCCGCCCAAATCCAAAATGGCCGCCACGACCGCTCCCCGCCTAACGGCCACGAGCTGCAGACACCAAAGATACCCAAGAAGGTCGCTCTCAAGATCTAATCTTACCTAACTTATACTTAGACTTACGATTTTATAAAATTCCACTTTACTATGTTTCAATATACACGAAATTGTTTGTAAACTACATACTATTATGATAAGCTACTTGTAATATCTGAATCATACGCAACTACCGTCATCCTGACTCTATCATATTGTATCTATTCGATATTTTTAATGTGATTGCTAAATGAAATATATTTTTATAGCATTCTTTGAGTACAACATATTTTACAAATCGATTACGTGATTGTATCATACAAATGAATTATATAGCTAATTGTTTAATTATTGTTTGTGCCTTCCAAAATATTGTATATTTAAATACACGTGTTTGACATTGTATAATCTCCCCAACACAGAAATGAGTATTGTTACTGTATATTAGAATCTAGTAATTTAGGTTTTATCAAGCATTTTTAAAATAGACTTGTTATGCGCGAGAAAGCATATTTATTATTTGTTTCAAAGTAGCTCGAATGAAATGCATGTAATTCAAATTCTTAACTCATTAGATTTGAATCTTATTTTAAAATATAGAGCATCAAAATTTAAATGTCTGGGTGTTGTATCGTCAAAGTAGTACTTATATAGGGGACTGAATTCATTGTAACTTTTGATGTTAGATTTCTGGTCCCCTAGTTTTATTTGTAGTGGCCTTTTACTGGGAAAACTTGATGTCCTAGAGTTATTGTTTGAGATAGTCTAAAATATAAAGTAGAATTGAATGTCGTCGCTAGCCGCCGCGTATTTTCGTTATCAAAGGAAACTAGTACTTACGTAAAAGTATCTTTAAATGTAATTTTAACAAAAGTATTTAAGACATCAGTGTAGTCCTATCCTAAGGACATACAACTATGGAGCTATACCAATTGTACTATTATATATTGGAGCTATACCTACCTAGCAGCTAAGCAAATGCTTTGGCAGAAGTCCATGATAGAATAATGGCTGTGTGCTATTATATTGAACAATAAGAGTTGTGTTCACACTTGAAATTATATTTTACTTTTGGTACATATGTATATTTTGTTCTTATTAAAATATTTTAGACTCAATGCTATATGTATTGGTGGTGTTTATATTTATATCATAGTACTTAAATATGGTAAGAAACTGAGTGTGAACACACCACAAGCTAGCCAAATGTTGGCATATCTTGCCACCTGTAACTGCACCCAATTAAATGATATGACGCAATAATGTAAGACATTATGAAGTAGTGATAGAAGTTTTGTGACTTAAAAATCCTTGACCAGAAAGATCGCTATTGCTGCCAAATCGATCCATTTTTCATGTGCTGATGTAATGTAAGAATTGTACCATTTTAAAATCTTAAATCTACTACATCACTTCGAATTTGAAGAGAACTAAATGTCTTTGCATTATTTCCTAATATAGAAAAATGCATCTGCTAAGCCTTTGTTTTATTTTTTCCCACTAAAATAATAGTGAGCTGGCTGATGAGACCACCAAGGGATTTCTAGGAAATTCAAGCCTGTTTGAATGTCTTTGCTTGAATTTCTAATGCCTATAAAATCTATTCTTCAGGCACAACTGTCCCATAATGTTAACTGTATCCCTCAAGTTATATATAGCATCATAAATTCATAAAATAACCTATTATTTTAATTTTAACCTGTAAGTTGGAAGTTTTGGGATAGGTTGTCTTCTTGTTAAAGAATAAAAATGGTTTAGGTTGTTTATGATTTATATTTAACATCTTTATTCTTTTGTTGTTTATACATCTGGAGGACTTTTTTGCCAGGTACAAGGCCTTTGCTGAGGCCTGGTCTTCTTTTCTTCTTCTCTGGTCCACCCTCCCACAGCTCATCATCGGTTGGTAACATTGGTTCGAGGGTCACAGGTGGTGGAGGTGCTGAAGTCATTGTGCCAGAACTCTCACAGACAACAGTGTTTAGTTTCTGAAAAGAGAAATTTATTTAGGAAAAGCATGTTTTGAGGACAATCATTATTAAAAAAGCTCAAGTATGCTAGGGGGAGGTCATTACCCTGCAGTGGGTCAAATACAGCATAAATAAAAAAAATATGTTGTAGGAATGATAACTTGACATTATGGACTTTTAAAAAAACATACATTTTAAAAAGATGGAATCTTCAACATGAAGATAATAAAATGGTAACATTCGACCAAGGTGTTTTTACCTGTTTTTCTGCATCCAATTCTTCATTAGATTTCTGAATGTCAGAGTCATGGGCATATTTGCAATTGTGTCCAAAGCGGCACCTCCCTTTTCTGTAGTTCCAGCATATCTTCTTGCCATTGATCATGGTCATGTCACTCTTACCTGGAACCTTACAGTCAATGCCTTTGTACTTGACGATTGTGTGTTAAAATAGATACAAAGATTTTACAATATGATTCAATAATAGTGCCTAAAGAAGTGTGTACAAAAAACACTTGCTAATAATAACTGACTCCGTGGTCTAGGGGTCTGAGCCATGGGCTCACAATGGAACACAATGTTGGTATTTGTCAATTTATCTGAGATTTTTCCCAGTTTGGTTAGGACAATGCAGTCTGAATCACCTGATTGTCTGGAAGAAAAAAAGTTTTCGTGCTTCAGAGGGCATGTTAATCCGTTGGTCCCCGTCGCTGTCTTTGATAGTGGTTGTTACACAAACCATGTCAGAGGCCTATTAGCTGTGCTATTAGGCGGTTTAAGACTCTAAAACAAGGGCTCATCGGATAGATCGATTCGAATCTCACACAACATGAAGGAGACTTGCTGACAGAAGTGGACAAGTTGGTTACTAAATAAAAATAGAGTAGAAAGTCAACATATACCATTTTTACATGTTTCTCCAGAATAGCTGCCTTGGCTTGTTCAGCAGCTACAAAAGGGTTTGAGAACACTGAAGTTTGCAATGCATTTTCTCTTAGTGTCGGTTTAGGTAGTTTTGGTTTAGCACTTTCACTATCCTCCGCAGGCCTGAAAATAACGTTTTCTTAGTGTTAGGTGGTGATAAGACTTCGAAATACTTCAGAGCTTGCTTCAGTTCAGTGTCTATTTACTCACTGCTTATCAGGAGCCTCATCCTCAGATTCACCAGAAGATGAAGATCCATAGTCCAATAACGCATTCATCTTTGGTAATTTACCGCGAAAAGAAAATATTTGTTACTTTTGAAAGAAATACGAAAAAGAAAGTGCTGTTTACAGAAAATTCGCCACCATGTTTTTTTTTTGACATTTTTTTTTTTAGGTAGTACTGTGCTGCCAACATCCTTCATCCAGTTTTCCCGGAATCTGTAGCTAAATTACCCACATATTTTAAGAATTTCGAATTTCGACACTAGAATTATTCTATTATTACAGTGCGACACAAAAAAGTAGAAATTAAAAAGTAGCAACATCGTCGTGTCGTCCCTTTCATAGCAACGCGGTTTGAAAGGGACGACACGACGATGTTGCTACTTTTTAATTTCTACTCTTTTGTGTTTCACTATATTCTATAATTCAGAATTAATAAAATCTCCGCATATTCCCCGCGTTGTTGATGCTCTCTCCAAAAATTCTCCTATCAGTTTTGAATTCCCCGCATTTTGGGGAATCCTTCACACTATGGCAGCCCTGTCACTGACACAGAATGAATGAAATGAATGATTGAAATCAACGAGTTTCGTTTTTTGTTTTTTGTAAAGGCCCTTTTACATTACATGGTACGTAAGGGGCGATAAATTATACGGGGGGGCGCTAACGTTTCTTTTTTAAATGGCAACACTAAAATTATATTTGTCATGTTGGTGTTCTGAAAATAGTTGCCATTTACAAAAATGGAATAGAAATGGTAGAAAAATATTTGTGTGTGTAACGTATTCCGTTTATTATTATTTATAATTGCATCGCTTATTTTACTTCTCGTGGTTTAAGCTAGTGTTGCTTTTATTAATTCTCTTCTTTTTTATGCTTTCATTCATGCTTATGGCGAGGCCCTGCGGTTGAAATAGTAGTTAATATGATGTAAAAAATTGCAACTCTATTGATATTTACTACCATCCATGGCTACCATGTTTGTGACAGAGCGAGATAGCAAATAAAGTTCTCCTCTCGCGTAGTAGTGACGGCGGCATCAATTTTCTGAATTAATTACCATTTGTCGCAAAAAAACTGCGCGTCCTTTATCTTTTCTAGACCAAAAATCTTCATCACGCGTGTGATAGTGTTATAAAGTGTTTCAAATGGCTTCAGACGAAGAAGTAGACGGTTCTTTCGCAGGTAATGGTTCATTTGAGCTAGCATGTCATAGGTAAGCCGCGAATAGCGGTATCATGTGTTTACTTGCGGTACAAGCAATTAAAATTTTAGAAATTTTCGGCTTTTGAGATAAAGTGTTTTCATGAAAACATCACAAATAACATTATCGGGTGAGGTTAGAAGTGTTTTTCGGCGTTAAAATGTCGTATTTGTTTTTGTTGGGTTGTAAATATTTTGGAGTGGCAGTTAGTGACAGAAAAGAACGTGCAATCTTCCCTCATTACTACTTAACAAAATGGACGCCGCCAAACAAAGGGATTAGGGGTTAGGGGGTAAGGTCGGTGGGGTTAGGGCTGGTGTCGGGCAGTAGAGGCGTGGGGTCCCGGCGGGGGCAGGTGCGCGGGTGTCAGTGTCACGCGGAGTCTCACCAGTTTGTGGTTGCAGGGGACGAGGACGTGGAGGAAGGTGAAGGTCAGAATGACAACTCCGGAGAGAGTGATGAGGCTCCACCGAAGGTAAAGGTGAACGATCATTTCCATTTTTACTCCTATTATTTGCTTATATCATGCTTGTTTTTGATTGTTTTGTGTTAATGAGGTCACTAATAGAATCTAAACATTATATTTTGTAAACAAATCTGAAGAATGTTCATCGCTGTAAAAACAATCACAATTACTACTTGGTTTGTGCTTGTTTGAACTCTTAATTAAAGTTTTCACATAATTTGGTTCAGTATTATTAGTCATTTAAGTATAACATACATATATATATTCAACAACAAACACAGATACTAACAACTAACAATTATAGACAACTTTTTTTCAGTCATAAAAGTTATTCATCAAATTTTTCCTCCTAAGTCCAACTGTTAATAAACATCCTTCTCTGCCCCCTGTAGGAAGATGAAGACTATTCTCCAGAAGATGGCAGAAAAAAGAAAAAGGGAAAGAAAAGAAAGGCGCGTGGAGAAGAAAAGAAAGGCAGAAAGAAAAAGAAGAAGAGAAGAAATGAGAGTGAAGAGGTGAGTGACCAAAAAGTGAGTGATTCAATGTTCATTTTATTATTTGTATTTTACATTTTATTTTTAAAATCCTGGCCTGGGCTTAGTTTTGCACCTGTTTTTATTTGTCCCGTTTCTAACACAAAACTCCTTCTAAGAAGTTCTAAGTAAATTCAACTTAACAACATAGACATTTATGTTAATGACAAAAAAAAATTAATGACAAAAAAATATTATTTCTTTATATTTTCCCAAAGTTCACTTCAGTTTTCTGTATAAAGCTAAGAGAACCAGTCATTCATACTTCATTAAAAATTAATAAATCTTTATTCAATAATAATAACAAAAAAAAAATAACGTATTGGGGTCAACACTTTCTTATCTTATAAATAAACATCATAACAGTGATCTCAAACTGATAATGTATGTGAAACACAGTAAATATAAATTCATTTTACCAAAAGTCAATGAAAATCAATAAAAAAGTAAATGTTTTCATAATGTAACCACAACCAACTTTAATTGAATGAAATAACTACTTTTATAGGACTTGTATCTTATTTTATGTTGGTTTTATAAATCAATTGGTTTTTCATGCTTCATTATTGTACCTACATTTATAATTCATTGTTTTCAACATTTTGTATAGATTTATGCAAAGAAATTACCTTCTTATTAAAGACTTACCTTTTAGATTTAGAGTTTTCATCAACACCTAAATAAGTTTTCCCATGGGAATTAAACATTTTCCTGCAGAAACAGCAGCCTATGTTACTTTTGGATCCTAATAGCTTTCTAGTATTCTACTTCTTTCAATTTCAAACTAAACTTAGATATTTAAAAATTTAAAAAGTAAGAGTTTATTCTTTAGATACGATTTTACGTGATGTCCGCATGATTTTGACGCAAACGCGACTCTGCTAGTACATAAGTATGCAACATTCAAATGACGACGACTATGGTTCCCTACTACGCGAAGTGCCTTATCTCATAATATCATAAAACATGTAAACACGGAAACAAAAATGCTGCATAGGTGTGTTTGAGAGAGAGACAACCAAAACACAAAACAAATAAACCATTTACTTTTAAAAACATGTAAATCTTATATCATACAAGATATAGCCAACTTGCGCAATTTGTACAGGATGAAGAGTTCGGTATGGAGATGGAGGCCGAAGGAGATAGTGACTACGCCCTCAGCGCGATGTCGTCCTCCAAGAAGTCTCGCAAGGGCCGCGGCAGCAAGCACGCCACACCCTCCACTCCCGCCGCCTCAGACTCCGGCTCTGGTGAGTAGCTTCCGCATTTTGAACAGGATAATATTTTACACAATTTCTATCACAAGAGGAATCGCGAACATATTTGCGCAATATGATACACATTTTGCACCACAAGATAAGCATCTTGCTGGCACCATAGAAGAAACGTGAACCTGGAAAGTGGAAATCCACCCGTACAAAGTGCCGCCAGCCTTTCCATCGGGCAAGCCGGCGGATAAACGCGAGAGACCGTGCGCGGCTCCACGTAGGTACTTAGCGCCTGGAGTTTAGATTGAGTTTCTGCGGCTTATACAGACTGATATGCCGGTGGCATTTGTGTAGCAACCCGAAGAACGCGAAAACGACATAAGTTAATCTAGTTAAATTAATTTATTAATCACAATGTAAATACTGATATTCTCCTACAAATAAGGAAAGCCATCTACTACACCACAAATAGTGAACAGGGGGTGATCATATAATCGTCATAAGACCTCCTGCCTCTTAAACTCTTACTTCTATGATATCATACCACATGAAAGCAAATAAAGATATTATGATAAGAAATCCTTTAGACTTCAGTACTTTCTCTAAGAAACTGTTTGGTAAATCCTTTAGACTTCTGTACTTTCTCTAAGAAACTGTTTGGTAAATCCTTTAGACTTCTGTACTTTCTCTAAGAAACTGTTTGGTAACCATAAAACGTCACTCCCGACTCCCGTCCCGATACAAATGAAAAACGGGGGTAGGGTTCGTAGGTTACGTCGTCTTTTTACAATATGTATTTGTGAATTTTATTTTTAGAGATCGTATTTAGTTAGATGGTTGCATATTCTGCATTATAATTTAATAAGATAAGATTAATACATGGATTGCTATATAATTGACTTTGTTTTTTGCATATATCACAAAAAACTGCCATTTCATATTCACAATGGATAGTTTTGAAGGTTACGGGGGGGCAATGACCTCTCACGACCTTTGCACGTAGAGGCTAAGTCGTAAGCACATTGTTCGTAATATACTTGTGCTTAGCGAGGGAAAGCATGCCACTCTACATTTTCACTAAATTGATCACCATCTCCCTAGCCTTATTCCGTATCTCACCTAATTGAACGAGGGTACTGGTTTTTACACAGAGTGTCTGCCATCTGACCTCCTGCCTTGCTTTCCTTATTCATCAATTTAATGAGTTTTAGGGGAATCGATTACAGACCTTTCTTCATAATGTTTCCGATTTGATGTACAAACGTCGCGTAGGTCGCTTTTTGGTTTGAACTTACCCTAAGAACTATGCTATATATTGTAACTATGATTTCGAGAAAGAGTTGGTTTCAGGTAACATCCATAAAATCTTTCAAGATGATTCACTATCAAATACATTAAAAGTACGCTTGATTACTTCCTTCTCATGTGCCAGGAATGCCGACGGTGGAGGAGGTGTGCGCGTCGTTCGGGCTGACGGACGTGGACATTCAGTACAGCGACGCGGACCTGGAGAACCTCACATCATACAAGCTGTTCCAGCAGCATGTGCGCCCGCTGCTCGTCAAAGAGAACCCTAAGGTAAGAAACTGTTTCATTCCACTGCATACATACATACATACATAAAATCACGCCTTATTCCTAATGGGGTAGGCAGAGCAAAAACGACCGAAAGGTCATTCCGCCACGTCTGACAAGTTTTGAGGGCTATTTCAGATGGTCATGTGTATTTCTATAGTGACAGGTTGTCAGCCCATCGCCTAAATTTCAATACATTAAAACCCTCGAATCCCTTAGCTGGTTTTTACAGCATGCCCGGGAGGAGATGCAGCTGGCACATTCTATGTTTTTCTATCACTCCCAGTCCAGCATGGAAGCAGCAGCAGCATTCCACTGTTTGTAGATAATTAAGTATCTCTTAGTGTATGTGCAACAGACAGGCACATTTCAGATATAGTTTTTTTATCTCAATCTTGTGCATACAGACACGCGCCCTTGTGCGCACACACACACTAAGGCAATTACGCAATGTGCACATTTGTACACACAAGTATGGTCGAGCGGCAGTCGTGATATAAAACAACTAGTATATCCATGTAAACAATAAACAAATAATTAATATCGGATTTTTATTACTAACCAAATCAATAAGTTGATATACTTTTTTTGACATAAATCCCTTAAATACGTTACAAAGAAGAATAAAGGCACCGACCACGCTCGGAAATCTCGGAATAAGTTTATTCTCAAGGAGATAAAATACTAGCGATGGCCAACTGAATCCATAAGATGAGAATAATTTAAAATGCAAGGTTACATTGCGATACTACGTATAGATAAACTAGCATTATACCACCGCATCCAACCAAAAGAAATGTCTCTTTATAAAACCTGGTATTAAATCTGAATAAATATCTTACATCAATGTAAAATTGTTTCCTGGTCTCTGGTACCTTCTCAAGACCTCTTCCTGACAACTTTTAAATTGATTAGTTAGTTAAACGGCTATTGTTTTGCATTTACCGCCAATATATTAATTTTAATTAAGTGGTAGTATCTTCTGTAATTATAATTGGTGCAAGTAAAAAAAACATTAATAAGCCACATATCTTATAATAAAGCTTTTCATCTGTATCTATTCTGTTGCTGCTACGTGTAGACGTCAGATTCAGATCGCATACTTACTTCGCTAGCTCAGCGCCCCGAAGTGGATCTTGGTCCTGAGCGACTTATCGCCATTCGGCGACATTCGGATCTAGTCTACTAGCTTTATTAATTACGATTTCTTTTGTACTTTAAAAATAACAAATTGTTTCAATGATTGAGCAACGCATACAACAACTACTTCCAAACATAATTTTTCCCTTTTGCCACTATAAACATTTTAGGAGACTATATTTTAGTAATACATTTCACAGGTCCCAGTATCCAAGCTGATGATGCTGGTAGCGGCCAAATGGCGGCTATTCTGCGAGACCAACCCTCACCTGAGCAGCAACAGCAGCCAGAACCCGGAGCCAGGGTCTGGAGACAACACCTCCACATCCGACTACACGCCCAAAGGCAGGCCAGGACGCCCGCCCAAGGAGCCTAAGGTAAGAAAAAACTTCGATAAAGATGACAAATAAAGAGTAGCGGGAAGTGACTGCAAGTTCACCATCGAAATAGTCTAATTAAAACTGATACCCAAATAGCTACAAAAGATTGTACAAATACCTTACTTGCAGAACGACGAGGTAGCAGAAGAGCCAGAAGAAGAAGAGGAAGAGGAAGTGTCAGACGAGGGCACCCCCGCCCCCCGCAAGCGCGGGCGCAAGGCCAAGCACGGCGCCGCGCGGGGGAAGCCCGGACGGAAGCCTAAAGTGCCCACGCTCAAGATCAAGTTCAGCAAGCGCAAGCGCACCAGCTCCGTGAGTGTTAGTAGATGCAGACGGTTCTGATTTTATTTTCTTTCTTTATTAGCTTGTTTTCGTTTTAAAAATCCCAACCGTTATTAGTTTTTATTTTATTTGATATGTTGGATTTGTTTATTCAAAGTGTGACGCGTAATGGCGTCTGATAATACATCAAATATATTCACACCGCTTATTGTGGTTTCATGTAGGTTGTGTTGGTTATTCCAACAGAAAGCGAAACTTGACAGCTACGCTTCTAACGCGGGCGTATATTTTCTTAAACTTTTCGGAATGACCACACCAGCCCCCGTAGCATGCAGCCGCGATAAGGCCGTGATAGCCATTTTATCATACATTTTATCGCATCTATCTGTCAAAATGTATGGGAGTTTGACAGATAGATGCGATATATTCGTTATCGCGCGGTGGCATGCGACGCCCCAAGTTCAAGTATACAGGGTGTCCAGGAATTAATGGATAACCCTTTAACTGCGGCTAGCTTGACCGATGCCCTACTTGTAAAAAAATTATGACCTCAGTAAAAGTGTCACTTTTTTTTTTTCACCGTAGGAGGTCAAAGACAAAATTTTAAAAATATTTTGCCTAATTTTTTCAATAAAACTTATTTTTTAAATTATTTTCTTATAAATAGGTACTAAAATAATGTATTCATTTTAAGTATCAACTATTAAGGTATATTAAAAAAAATAAAAAACCCAAAAATGTTGATATTTGATGAAATGGCATGAAAATAACTGAGCGTAGGGAAAAAAATTATTAAAAAATCGGTTTTTGTACGATATTTCGAAAACTGTGACACTTTTACTGAGGTCATAATTTTTTTACAAGTAGGGCATCGGTCAAGCTAGCCGCAGTTAAAGGGTTATCCATTAATTCCTGGACACCCTGTATATCAATAGGACGACTACTACAGTTAATCATAATCATAATATTTTTTTTCTTTTAATCACAGGAGGAGGAGCAAGAAGGCAGCGCGGGCGCCAACTCTGACTCTGACGCGGAGTTTGAACAAATGCTGGCGGAAGCTGATGAACCCAAACCACCAGCACCTCAAGATGACAGCGCAGCCGCCAAAGAAGAAGATCCTGACGCACCGGTAATTATTCACTAAAATATGATTAAATAGTATTTTAGATGATTGCGGTCCCCCGCCGGGAAAACAACCCAGGAGTTCCGGCTCAGGCTGCTAGACCACGGAGGTAGTTAAATAGTAAATCAACCAGCAACTTTGGAAAATGTTTCTATCGCTCTGCCAACTGAGCTACTGTAAGGCCCGTATTTATAAACAGCTCTCAAGTGTGACATCGAGTTTGAGTTCGTATCAGATTTATGTCATTTTAGTACAAAACGACCTGTCAAATCCATACTTAATTTTGATCTCAATCTTGAGATTGCTTTAAAAATACGAGCCTAAGAAAGGCAAATGAGGCTGCACAGTCGGTCGGTTGTGTTCAGCTGGCCGGCAACACTAGACTGTCTTCGTCTCGTGGTCACGACACGCTTATGGTGCAATATCCCGGTTCCTTTAAATAAATAATAGGTACACTGAAGGGAAATCTTCTTGAAATCATATTAGTTTGCGAATCTAAAATTTAATATCGAATATCCAATGCCCGGACTGTATTATTCTAAGTTAAGTTAATTGCCCTAAACTGTACCTAAGGATGATTTTGTAAATAAAATGTTATTGTTTTTCGTTTTTCAGCCTCAGCCGAGGAAGAAAGCTAAGACCAAGATCGGTAACAAGAGCAAGAAGAAGAAGAAGATGAAGACTACCAACAAGTTCCCTGATGGCACCGAGGGAGAACAAGAACACCAGGACTATTGTGAGGTAACAAGATTATATTCTATAACCATTTCTGGTACTGGCCAGGTGGGTCAGGTCATGATTTCAATTTGAAGAAAAGAAAAGATTTGTCAGAAGTCGGCGAATTGTAGCACATTTTACATACAATTCACTCAATCACACCTTTATCCCTAACGGGGTAGGCAGAGCGTAAACGACCTAAACAAAGGTCGTTCCGCCACGTCTGACAAGTTTTGAGGGTTATTTATATGTTCGCCCAAAATTCAACTTACAGAATCCCTTGGGTCTTTATTATTGTTTTACTGACCCGAGAATAGAAGCAGTTGGTACATTCTATACATTGAATTTTTTTTTTTCCTATTGTTCCCAGTTCATGACTGTTTCATTCAATTTAATTTAATCGTGCCTTTATTTACATTACAGGTGTGCCAACAAGGTGGCGAGATCATCCTCTGTGACACCTGCCCGCGAGCGTACCATCTGGTCTGCCTGGAGCCCGAGTTAGAGGAGACTCCTGAAGGGCGCTGGTCGTGCCCGCATTGTGAAGCTGAGGGGAATAATGAACAGGAAGACGATGATGAACATCAAGAATTCTGCAGGTACTATATTCATCAATTTCATCATTGATTGTAAACTACACACCCTCTACTGTAAGCTATCATATAAAGTCTCGATTGTGCGATTTTTCTTCTTTGTAAGCTATTAAATCCTCGATTGAATATCCTCGATTATATTATAAAATATAAAATCCTCGGATTTTTTATATGTATCTTGTTACAATTCCTTCCTAAGGTTTATAAGTTACAATTCTCTTTTTCAGGATCTGCAAGGATGGTGGTGAGCTGCTCTGCTGTGACTCATGTCCCTCAGCCTACCATCGCTTCTGTCTCAATCCACCGCTGGAGGAAGTACCGGACGGGGACTGGCGCTGTCCTAGATGCAGCGTTAGTATAAACTCCTGTATTCAATGCACTTTTTCAAACAACAGTCTGACGAAAACTGCACAAAAGACTCGCACACTGAAAGACACCACAATTTTCGCCTTGTGTAATTAAAAAAAAATACAGTGTTGTCTTAAACAATTGTTACAAAAATCCGTGTAAGAACACCTTTAAAATGTATAACAAATTCTAGAAGCTATTTTTTTTTCCAGTGTCCTCCGCTGGACGGCAAGGTGCACAAGATATTGACGTGGCGCTGGAAGGAGCAGTCGGCCAAGTCGAAGGCGCCGCGCTCTAGAGAGTTCTTCGTCAAGTGGCACGAGCGCTCCTACTGGCATTGCAGCTGGATATCTGAGCTACAGGTTCTGTACAAATATTTCTTAATTTTTAGTTCCGATCAGTATTTTCTTCTAGTCTATAATTCTGAAAAGAGTGGGACGACAGTATTTGCTTGCCAACAAGCGCCCGCAATGTCCTAACTAAACTAGAAAAAAAGCAAGATAAACCTGTTTTTCGCTCCCAGACTTATATTCCATAGAAACAGTTATTAAGTTTTCTACTAAAGACGCCGTTTTTTTATCTTTTTTTAGGATTTGTATCCGTCGTCTGCCGCCAAAATGGCGGACTAATTACCCCATATTTTATCCTGTTACGCGTAGTTTAAACTTTTAAAAGCTTATAATTCAATTTTTTGAACCTATAATCGATACCATCCACTTACACCTTGAAAACGAGTCTAACAAGTAAATCTGTCATTCCAGTTGGACGTGTTCCACCCGCTGATGTACCGCTACTACATGCGCAAGTCGGACCCCGAGGAGCCTCCCAAGCTGGAGGAGCCGCTCGACGAGCGGGACAACCGGTACAAGCGCATACAGAAGGACAAGCGCGGCCAGCAGCAGGAGGAGAAGATGCTCGAGGAGAAATATTACAGGTATAAAATCATAATCTGACAGCTGGGTTGGCCACTAACCTGGCAAAAGCCTAATCTAGGATTTGGTCTGGTTTCCCTTCTGGGTTGCAGAGGTCAGATGGCAGTGGCTCTGTGTAAAAACCTGGATCCTCGTTCAATCCCCTAGACTAGGTAGTAACTATAAGGTTGTAGCAAAAACGAAGATCGTCCTGGCGCATTGCTAACACTTTGATTTTACTTTTTTGCTAATATTAATATGACTAAATGAACTGTTAATTCCTCCAATCCTTGTGTGTGCAGTGTAACATGCAGGCACAGTCAACTACATTATCCTCTTATATCTTTTACAAAAATAAGACGCATAGTTTAATAATTACGTTTCTTATTTTTAAATTTTTAAATGAAGAGTTGTAGTCTAACTGTAGACTATTTATTCCAGATACGGAGTGAAACCGGAATGGCTGATCGTGCACCGCGTCATCAACCACCGCACCTCGCGCGACGGAACCACGTACTTCCTCGTCAAGTGGAGGGACCTCTCCTACGACCAGGCCACATG
>JARACY010001633.1:0-54682 GCA_029255725.1 Scrobipalpa atriplicella | reverse complement strand
TTACTCAATATGATATGAATACAATAAATATTATTACACTCAGTATGATATGATACGATAAATAAAAGACCTCGTCCTTTGTAGAGAGGTCTTCTCTTGTAAAATTGAAATTAATAATCTTATGTTACTATTAAACTTAATCATAAAACATTGTTTTGTCATCAAGTATTTTTTCTTCAATATGCCTATGCACTTTGTGTTTATGTTTTTATTTAGACAATAAAAAGATCTAAGAAACTTAGTGCTAGTTTGTTAATTAATTCTTGATGTTACCTCAAGATAAACTGCATTTAAGAAAACTTCATAAATATTATTTTCCAGACAATCCTATATCTTTTAATCAAAGCACGCACGACGCTCATCATTTCTTCGAACGGGTCATAGTAATTCGAATTAAGAAGAACAGTGTGCGCTCGCGCATAAGTGACAGTACTCGAAAAACTACTGACACACGCAGACCTCTTGTTTTTTTTTCAATTTTTAAATGGTCATGATGTGCTTTTCAGTTTGATCATAGAGTGTGACAGTTTTAAAAGGACTTTTGTGATATAATGGCATCAGTAATGGGTGATAAATTTAAAGTGGTTTTTTGGTTATGTTTACTTGGTAATGAAATTGTTTATCATTTTAATACCTATAATAAATAAGAAAGTATGTGTGCATGTGTAAAACTTTATTGTAACTTTGTTTGTGTGCATGTTTGTAACAATATTTGTAACTTGTTTACTTATAAAAATCTAGACGGTTTTCGATAGACTAAAATCTAGAATAATACATAAGACACACAGATAGTTTAATACCGGGTGTAAGGGATAGCGTAATAATTTTTTATAACACATTTGCTCGTAAAGGGTCTCTTATTACACCAATTTCAATATTTTATTGTATCTTATTACGTACTTGTGCGTAATCGTAATGTAAAATGCACGAGTGCTGTAAAACACACGAGTTTTTTTTTTATAGGTAAAACGCACGGTTTATCGAACGGTACTTTTATAAATCTTAGCAAAGAGTTTTTATGGCAGAAAAGAAAAGTGGTCAACATTTTATAAATTAAAAATTAACTTTGGGAGATAAAGTATATTAAAATAAACATTTAATTCTTTAATTTTATTAACTTTTACAATAAATTACAACCATTTATCTGTAAAAAAATAAAAAAAAAATAATTTACTTTGTTAGTAATACTTTGTTTCTTTGTACTATGGCTTAAAAAAGAAAGCGTTGATGCGCGCGCAATCTAATTTGTGAACGAGTAAAAATTATTTCGCGCGTTTTTTCTTTTCGCTATATTGTTTTAATTTTTTAGCTATTTCCTCTCAAATATGTTATAAAACGTCGTACGACATACGTGCGGTTTGATAATTACAGCCTCTGCTTTCTTGTAGTCCTCGCCTACGGCTCGGGCTAGCAATATCGCCTCGGCTGTAATGATCAACCCACCGCACTTATATCGTAATGTACTATTGTCTGATCGAGGTGGTAATTTGTATGGAAGAGCAAATTATTTATTTTCATTTCCTAAAAAAATATCCTGGTGATAGTTGTTCAGTATCGTTGACTGAGCAACCCCTATCAGTTTGTGGGACGCTGTCCCTTACACCCCGTATAGGTATACTATTATAATTCCGAAGAGTAGTGTGTCAAAACTTACTTTATTTTTGATTTTTACATTTTCATTTTGTTTATCAAGGTCTAAAATATTGTTACAATCCTCCTGTAAAGGCTTAAATTATTTTGTCTTAACATTTATTATAACAATAGCATGGTTGTTTATTTTTCTCAAGCCCTATTATGCGACGAAAGCAGTTTTAATCATGTCCAATTTAAAACAATTAATGTAAGTGAAGTGACTATAAAAAGATGCCATAACTACTTAAGATGAATGCCTTTACTTATATTACTCGTTGATGTATGTTATAACATATATATATATATACATATATCTATGTATACTCGTTGATGTATGTTATAACATATATATATATACATATATCTATGTATACATAGATAATCACGCATGTATCCCTTACGGGTCAGGCAGAGCATCAAATGGTTTGCATTAACTACTTACTTAATATTTTCATAATTTGTTTTTTATCTACTTACTAGCTATCCGCCCGCGGTTTCTACTTTACTTGATAATAAAATTATAGGATTAAATTAGTTAATTATGTTCCTAGGTATTTAAGTGACTGTTCGCACATGTCATATCTCATAATTTAAGTAGGTAGATATGATGATTTTTTCGTAGCCAACTGGGCTATCACTTTAATTGACCTATGTCCGTCATTAACTGAAACGGACGTTTAAAAAAACATTCATTTAATCGACCTAAATGAGTAGGCGGAATTAGTTAGGCCAACAATTTTTTTGTGGTCAATTTACTATAAAATATTATTTTAATCAGGACATGCAGTACTTTTATTAAGAATATCGTACTGTTGGTATAATAATAACAATTGTCATTTCCACTGATCAGATAGAAGTCGCAGCGTCGTCATTTCCATAAAAAAAGTTCTATTTTTGACGTAGATGTCAAGTGAACAATATAAATCTTTTATGGTACGTAGGTATTTTATTAAAGTACAAAAATATTTCTCTCACAACTTTAATATAAATTTTAATGTTTTGTCAATAATTTAACCCAAGTAAAACTCTTATTCCAACAAGATAGAACATTTTGGTAGGTACAGTAATAAAAGCAGAAAACATTTCAAAACGTTTAACAGTTCGTAATGAAATGAACTAAAATTACCACATCAAATATTTCCGCATTCACAAATCCTTATGAGCGTTTAAAAACAAGCGCGCTGAGTGCTGACGAATATCATGCGCTTGCGCCCCAAATATGCGCATTAACGTATTAAGGAGCGCACGACCGGCCAATTGAGCGAATTACACTGTCCCTTATGTCTTTAAGCGATCTTTGAGTTGTAACGCGGGGAATCCAGTTTGAACGCTAAATGAAGAGCTTAAGAAAGAATGCAATAATATAATTCACTATATAATGGCCTCCCAATGCTCAAAACGAATTACTCAAACTCATTTTATTAATTTCACAATTTTAACTGCAGATTGATAATATTTTTTCCGCAGAAAAAAAATATGACTTTTCTGTGGCACAAAAGTAGCCTATGGTATGGTAGGTATTTGATTTACTTCCTTTGTTAATAAGTGAAATTAATAAAATGAGTTTGAGTAATTCGTTTTGAGCATTGGGAGGCCATTATATAGTGAATTATATTATTGCATTCTTTCTTAAGCTCTTCATTTAGCGTTCAAACTGGATTCCCCGCGTTACAACTCAAAGATCGCTTAAAGACATAAGGGACAGTGTAATTCGCTCAATTGGCCGGTCGTGCGCTCCTTAATACGTTAATGCGCATATTTGGGGCGCAAGCGCATGATATTCGTCAGCACTCAGCGCGCTTGTTTTTAAACGCTCATAAGGATTTGTGAATGCGGAAATATTTGATGTGGTAATTTTAGTTCATTTCATTACGAACTGTTAAAACGTTTTTGAAATGTTTTCTGCTTTTATTACTGTACCTACCAAAATGTTCTATCTTGTTGGAATAAGAGTTTTACTTGGGTTAAATTATTGACAAAACATTAAAATTTATATTAAAGTTGTGAGAGAAATATTTTTGTACTTTAATAAAATACCTACGTACCATAAAAAGATTTATATTGTTCACTTGACATCTACGTCAAAAATAGAACTTTTTTTATGGAAATGACGACGCTGCGACTTCTATCTGATCAGTGGAAATGACAATTGTTATTATTATACCAACAGTACGATATTCTTAATAAAAGTACTGCATGTCCTGATTAAAATAATATTTTATAGTAAATTGACCACAAAAAAATTGTTGGCCTAACTAATTCCGCCTACTCATTTAGGTCGATTAAATGAATGTTTTTTTAAACGTCCGTTTCAGTTAATGACGGACATAGGTCAATTAAAGTGATAGCCCAGTTGGCTACGAAAAAATCATCATATCTACCTACTTAAATTATGAGATATGACATGTGCGAACAGTCACTTAAATACCTAGGAACATAATTAACTAATTTAATCCTATAATTTTATTATCAAGTAAAGTAGAAACCGCGGGCGGATAGCTAGTAAGTAGATAAAAAACAAATTATGAAAATATTAAGTAAGTAGTTAATGCAAACCATTTGATGCTCTGCCTGACCCGTAAGGGATACATGCGTGATTATCTATGTATACATAGATATATGTATATATATATATGTTATAACATACATCAACGAGTATACATAGATATATGTATATATATATATATGTTATAACATACATCAACGAGTAATATAAGTAAAGGCATTCATCTTAAGTAGTTATGGCATCTTTTTATAGTCACTTCACTTACATTAATTGTTTTAAATTGGACATGATTAAAACTGCTTTCGTCGCATAATAGGGCTTGAGAAAAATAAACAACCATGCTATTGTTATAATAAATGTTAAGACAAAATAATTTAAGCCTTTACAGGAGGATTGTAACAATATTTTAGACCTTGATAAACAAAATGAAAATGTAAAAATCAAAAATAAAGTAAGTTTTGACACACTACTCTTCGGAATTATAATAGTATACCTATACGGGGTGTAAGGGACAGCGTCCCACAAACTGATAGGGGTTGCTCAGTCAACGATACTGAACAACTATCACCAGGATATTTTTTTAGGAAATGAAAATAAATAATTTGCTCTTCCATACAAATTACCACCTCGATCAGACAATAGTACATTACGATATAAGTGCGGTGGGTTGATCATTACAGCCGAGGCGATATTGCTAGCCCGAGCCGTAGGCGAGGACTACAAGAAAGCAGAGGCTGTAATTATCAAACCGCACGTATGTCGTACGACGTTTTATAACATATTTGAGAGGAAATAGCTAAAAAATTAAAACAATATAGCGAAAAGAAAAAACGCGCGAAATAATTTTTACTCGTTCACAAATTAGATTGCGCGCGCATCAACGCTTTCTTTTTTAAGCCATAGTACAAAGAAACAAAGTATTACTAACAAAGTAAATTATTTTTTTTTTATTTTTTTACAGATAAATGGTTGTAATTTATTGTAAAAGTTAATAAAATTAAAGAATTAAATGTTTATTTTAATATACTTTATCTCCCAAAGTTAATTTTTAATTTATAAAATGTTGACCACTTTTCTTTTCTGCCATAAAAACTCTTTGCTAAGATTTATAAAAGTACCGTTCGATAAACCGTGCGTTTTACCTATTAAAAAAAAAACTCGTGTGTTTTACAGCACTCGTGCATTTTACATTACGATTACGCACAAGTACGTAATAAGATACAATAAAATATTGAAATTGGTGTAATAAGAGACCCTTTACGAGCAAATGTGTTATAAAAAATTATTACGCTATCCCTTACACCCGGTATTAAACTATCTGTGTGTCTTATGTATTATTCTAGATTTTAGTCTATCGAAAACCGTCTAGATTTTTATAAGTAAACAAGTTACAAATATTGTTACAAACATGCACACAAACAAAGTTACAATAAAGTTTTACACATGCACACATACTTTCTTATTTATTATAGGTATTAAAATGATAAACAATTTCATTACCAAGTAAACATAACCAAAAAACCACTTTAAATTTATCACCCATTACTGATGCCATTATATCACAAAAGTCCTTTTAAAACTGTCACACTCTATGATCAAACTGAAAAGCACATCATGACCATTTAAAAATTGAAAAAAAAACAAGAGGTCTGCGTGTGTCAGTAGTTTTTCGAGTACTGTCACTTATGCGCGAGCGCACACTGTTCTTCTTAATTCGAATTACTATGACCCGTTCGAAGAAATGATGAGCGTCGTGCGTGCTTTGATTAAAAGATATAGGATTGTCTGGAAAATAATATTTATGAAGTTTTCTTAAATGCAGTTTATCTTGAGGTAACATCAAGAATTAATTAACAAACTAGCACTAAGTTTCTTAGATCTTTTTATTGTCTAAATAAAAACATAAACACAAAGTGCATAGGCATATTGAAGAAAAAATACTTGATGACAAAACAATGTTTTATGATTAAGTTTAATAGTAACATAAGATTATTAATTTCAATTTTACAAGAGAAGACCTCTCTACAAAGGACGAGGTCTTTTATTTATCGTATCATATCATACTGAGTGTAATAATATTTATTGTATTATATAATATTGAGTATTATAATATGTATGATACAATAAAATTAAGGACCTCGTCCACAGTGCACCCTCATTTATCGAACAGGCATTAATTAAGTCCTTTGTAGAGATCTTCAAATTTGGTTTCGCGGCAGTGAAAAGCTTTAAAGTTATCAGTTGTGTTGAGATTTCTATTAGATATAGGTATACAGGGTGTAACAGAAAGGGTATATGCATCGAGAAATGTGTGAATCTACCCATAAAACTGAACAACTTTCCCTAAGAAACATAGGTCGAAAAACGAAAAAAAAAATCGTGACCTTTCATACTAAGTGCATCAGCTATAGCGTATTTAGTATGGGAAGTTAATTTTTTTTTTCGTATTTCGACCTATGTTCCTTAGGGAAAGTTGTTCAGTTTCATGTGTAGATTCACACATTTCTTGATGCTTATACCCTTTCTGTTACACGTTGTATATTGACCCGTGTTGTGGTGCCGGGTTAGAATAGCATCACCTCATAACTTCCTGCGAGTGTCGGAAAAGGCGACTATCTAATCTAAGGGATAAATCCAGGGAATGGGTAGCAGCGTTCCCGTGAATAGAAAACTTCTAATGCGCTCACCAACCCGCCTGCCAAGCGCGGTGAGTATGGCATATACCTTAAATTTTGGGGAGGCCCATGTCCAGCAGTGGACTATTGTGGCTGATGATGATAGGTATATGCCATTTGATGAGGTATGTGTTACATAGAATTAAGAATCCTATGTTACATATTTTTTTTATTTCATCCAATTTTCCAAAGGTGACCCAAATAAATCTAACCTTCTACAGCCCACGCTATTAGCAGTTATTATCTAAGTTTACAATTTATTCGCTTTGTTGGTCTGTTCGTAACGATTCCCTTAATCCGGAAAATGTCGGTGAATGCCGGAAAAGTCCGGAAAACACCGGATATTCGGATCAGGTTCCGCATTTCAATTATAACGTTGTTTATTTTGGTTAACCTCCGAAGCAGGGGTTCGCACGAAAATTGGATAAGGTAACACTTTATTCTTGACTTGATTTACGGATTCATTTTGTTCTTTCCTGAAGGCTAGACTGTTTTAAAATCGATTTTAATTGTAGATAATTAATTAGATAAATTGTAGATAGCTCTTAGCGGTGCACATTTGCTAGTGCATAAGTTCAGCGGACGATCACATTTAAAGTTTGTATTGAAAACTTACCAAAATTGCAAATATCGACATCCGACCGTTTGTTTCTGGGCTGTAGATTTATTTTTGCAAATACCTACTCCTTATTCAAAACTATACACATAAAGGGATAACATAAATGTAGACAACAAAGTCCTAAAAAGGAAAAAAGTAATCAATTTAAGTACTTTCTGCACGCAGATGGCAAATTAGTACTCATTCAAGCAATTATATCAAAGAAGAAATTGATCATGACGTGTTCATTACATAAGTCCTGTCATAGATAGACGATGACATACTAAAATTTCCCATTCGACTGAATTTGATTCCAAAATACCTAATATGACGACATTGTTTGATAATTTATTTTTATTTTACTCAGCAAAAGTAAATAAATAAAAAAAAACTGCTTAAAATCTCTGACAAGGTTCATCAGGTCGTTTATCATGCCACACAATGGAAGAAAGTTTGGTGAAAAGGGATACAAAAATAAAAATATCCACAAGATTCAAAAAAGGAAAATACCTAATAACATTCGTAGGGGACAGACGGTTGCTGCTCGTCACAAAGGGATTGAAAATTTTAAATTGAACCGATTACCCAAGTGGAAAATTACTGGTGGCCTCAAACATATTGAAAATGTATAAGATACAAAAAGTCTATATCAGTAAAATGCTTCTGCTGTGAGAAAGGTAGAGTTTAGGTTGCTACTGTGACTTACATTTTAGACACTTTCTATAAAATAGTAAACTACATCAAATATCCATGATTATCTGCGTTGGATAAAAAATAATTTTATTTATATACATAAATACAAGTCCCATACTTATAGGAACTAATGAATAGTAAAGTAAGTATAGTGCATAAATGACGTGTAACAAAAAAAAAATACCTGCATGGTACCATGATGTACCTACTAGTTTTAGGACAAGTTATTGTCTCTGCCTACATCGAAATGGGATTTACCTACGCGTAATTTTATGCATGCCAATAAACTTACACAATAGTAACTATCCGCGGTTAGAGCTATAAAAAATAGTCAATTTTCTCAATGCGCCATCTTCTGACAAAGCAAAGAAACTCATCGGCATCAAAAAGTTAGTTGAAAATTCAAATACCTACAAGTTCTACTTTTTATTTTTCTTTTACAGATCCAATCTCTACAACCTACGTTCTATATGCGTTTCCTAAAGCAATTTTGAAGTTTATACAGATCAGTGGAATGAGCGCGGAGATTCAAGAATTCATTTCATTCAGGGTTAGGTACCTACATTATTAATAGCGTTTACGTACTATTAATCAGCAAGTACCTATGGCATTATATACCCTTGACCTTCATGTAGATTTTAGTGCAGTTGTGTTAATAAAATGCAACAAAAAGTTGCTGATACATTCTGTATTCTTAAAGTTTCTAGTCAAGCATTAAAAATGATGTAAGTACTCGTATATATATTTTTCAACAAAAAAGTCGTTTTCTTTACATATTTTTTTCATGCTTGACTAGAAACTTTAAGAATATAGAATGTATCAGCAAGTTTGCTTTAGTAAAGGTATTTTTAAGCTTTGGATATTCTGCTTACCGCACAATATACTTACTAGTCATAATGTCAAAGAACTGTAATATGTCTCTAACTAATACGATTCGCTCGTTCCTCATCCATCCGTGGTCTGTATCGACTGCAAAACGATTTCATACAATTTCGTAGTATTGGTGAAGCAAAGCAAGCCTGGGTTCCTTTGTGCGCTCCTACAATGGTACACCGTGGCGAGAATACACGATTCCATATCTGACCTCTAAAGTTCTCTTACGGACTTTTAAACTGTTGATTTCGACCGCCTTTTATTGTAAAAATTGCTTTACGCTACAAAATTTCAAAATGTAGGTACGTTCACCACATGACCAAAGAAAATATAATATGACATGACTGTCATTGTTTTTACTTCCATGCTGGATAAGTTTTGGAGTAATGTACTTTAGTTGGGAGCCTGAAAACTTGTTTTTATAGCAATATACACAAAAAAAAAATATATGATAAAAAAAAATCATAAGTGGATGCTCTGCCTATTAGCGCAAGAAGGTGCTAATTAAAAAACACCTACTTACGAAAGGTTCTGCGTGGAACTTTCGGCGTAAAGATAGAGCATTTCACCATTTCGAGCGGAATTCCGTAGGTGTGCCCCTACCGTAAAAGTTGGCTTTGATAATGTACTTATGTTTTGATGTGCGGTGCGGCACTCGATAAGTATATTTCGTTTGTCTTTTATACAGCTGTTACCTATGGCTAATGTTATCCAAATTGTTACCTAATTTGAAAGTGTAAAGTACATTATTATTATGTTGGTTATAGCTGTTAACGTAATTTTAGTCTTCAGTGAAGTTTATGAAGGTAATAGAAAAAAAACTGGGGTTTATAAGGCAAAGGTTAAGTATTTGCTGAGATGTAAAGACTGCTTTTCGAGAATGCCTTTAAAAAAATCTTGAAGTACCTTTTAGAAAAATATTAACTATTGTATCTCAAATACTTCAGTTACGTTATTTTAAACCAATATAAGATAAATAAAAGCAAATGTAACTGAAGGTTTTTTGGTACCTAGGTATCTATGTAGAAATTGAGATTGCGCTTCTTAGGTCTTAATCTTATTTTTCCTATAAAATGAAATTGTGAGCTTCTTTTATTCAATGTTATAACTAAACTTTATAAGGAGTTTATGTACCGTAAGTCAGAGAGAACGACACTTTGAAAGTAAAAGATTTTCGCTACAGATTTAGAAAAGTTAACAGAATCAAAAGAATATTCAAATAGGATTATCTCTCCATTTCCAGTACGAATTTATGTACGGTAAGTGTAATTCCCGGGATCCGTCGACGGAAAGTAGAATTGTCGACCGATAGTCCGGTCCAATCCGCCTGCAACCGGTTCCAGCTAGATTGAATGGAAATAGATGTGCTCTGCGCTACGCGTCGGTAAACGGTGCACTTTCAAATGATCCTTGAAGATCATGTTAGATTACTGTGGACTGTAGTGTATACCCACTAACGGGAATGCACTTTTCCATTCTTTGATACTTGTACGATTTCGAGATATGAACAATTTTCAGTTCACATTTTAAGTACTTACCTAGTTTCACTGATAGCTAGACAGCTAAGGTAAGAAAGATTCTCGGCTTCACAGCAGTAGGATTTTTAGAAAGTTACCTAAAATGGCTTGCTAAGTAGGTATATCATTTTTAAATTATCAGCAACAGCAACGGTCCTCTGCTGCGAAACATGAGCTTGCCTTACTCACCACACTTCAATCGCCATGGACAAGCCTAGAGCAAATGAAAACGTATGCTTATGAATTACAGACACTAGCAAACGCAGTGAGACTCTGCCGGCTGCCATTGCTTGGGATTATCTCATAGATGGTAAGCCCGATGGTAAAAATAATGGATAGAGCCGCTGCCTCCTGTGCAGGTGGTCTGGTCATGGTTAGTTTTTTTTGGTTTTCGAATTTCAAACGTACGTTTGTTCGGCGCTTTTACGGTGAAGAAAAACATCGTGAGGAAACCTGCTCACACCTAAGAAGAAATTCCAAGATTGAAGCCGACGTAGTCGCCTAAAGCCTGACATCGCTCTATTCCTTGGTAGGCTTCTGCCCCTCGGTGGGGACGTATATGAGCTGATGATGATGTGATAGACAACCGATGTTATTCTATGACCTACGTCTGTTAGTTGCGTCTGAGCGTTAAAAAGCGGTTTAACAAGCTCAACTGAGCTTAAAACTGGTTTTAACCAGTTATGTAAATCTGTTCATTAAACCTAACGAACGTTCCGGTGCGCGGATTACCGCCCGATTCGTTTCGCCTTTTATTTTATGTAGCGGGTACACAGTTGGATTGATAGAGATGCTATGGCTTTCGGATATTAGACTAATTTGTTTTTTATTTGACGACTCTGGTCTAGGTTTAAGGTGATCGAGACAGTCAATGGAGCTCAGCAAACTCCTCCGTGGTCTAGTGGTATGCGCCATAAGCTACCGATCCGGAGATCCTGGGTTCGATTCCCAGGTATGGAACACAATGCTGATATTTCATGATGACGCACTCAATTAAAAATATGGTAATACCCATATAGCCATATTACTCTTTCAGTTAGTATTACCTACTGTACTTTTATCAATTGAGGAAAAAAAGTTTTTAAATATTTTATTTAGAAGAGGAAAAAAATACTTTTTTTACTACAACCAATTGTGATAACTGATTCCACTGTATGTGCTAAGTTCTCAGTTAACAAGCGTACCCACATAATATATGAATAATAGAATAGAATAAAATAGAAAGATGTTTATTTCCCTAGTTATTTTTGTTACATAAATATGTCCAGCAGGTCGATGGTGTTATCCGCCTGTGGGTGGGTGTGTCAGCTACTTACAGTCTACCTATTTCTGTCTAAAAGATCTGTATAGGTATCGTGTAGTGAGTGCTGTGTGGCGGTTAGTTTGTAGGTACATAATAAATTTATATAAATTTAAAAAGTTGTTTCTTGATTTCCTATCCTACTTAGCTAATTACAATCTATGGGGACGTGGAGCGGTCGTTCGCTTGCTGAGCAGCCGACTCCTGTCTTTTTTCGGTACATAGTTTATTTCACCTAATCTTGTATTTGTTAGAAGGGGGTTATGTTGTCCGTATCCGTCGTAGGTGTTACCGGAGTTGTCTAGATCCTCGATGTGCATTTCGCGGACTTTTCGCAGCATGTCCTCGTTTAGATCTTGTGCACGGAGGTGCCATGGGTCCCAATCAAGCATCTCCCAGAGGACTGCGGTCTCTAGGCGTCTTGGGAACTGTCCAGCTGTCTTAAGAGCCATTCGGTACTGGCGTTCAATTTTTAATAAATTACTCTTGCTGTAACGTGACAGTAGTTGTACTACGCCGTAATCTAGTATAATATGAATAAGTATGACGCTTTCGTCACTATTAATTTGAAAGCACAAAAGATAGAAACGTAATTATCATTATAATTATTGACATATCGCCCATAATTTCTAATTTAACCCCATGGATACCTTACGATAATAGATACTGCGCATTTTGCTGTATGAACGAGAAGCAAAGCAGCTGGTACATTCTATGTTATGTCAAGCAATGTAAAAAATAAAAAATCTTAAATGATTTGGTACTATACATATTATACTAGTAGTATAATACTACATAACATGTGTAGAAGTTTTTCGCTAGAGCAGATTTTCTGGTGCGGCTTGGCTTGCACTAAACCAGCGCAATCTTCTAAGATTGCAATCTTCCACCTTTGGTCCTAGGGGAAAGAAAATTGAAGTCCAATCTATGCACTCAGGACTGGGTTCACTTTTATATCCTTCATCAAATTTTAACCCTTTTATTGTTCAACTACTTTCCATTATATTAGATTTTTCACCTGTATTGTAATAAAAGCTAGCTATTTAATATTAGGGTCGGTCTAAATAAGTTGAGAAATACCAAATATCAAGGTACAAAAATGTCAAATAATTTGGATCATAATCATTTATAACATATTGATATAATTATTTGCCTGTAAATCTTGCTAATCGTTTCCTGATGATCGGTCACCAGTCAAGTGACTAGAAAGTTATTAAGTAGACGTTTTCATAACTCTTACTTATTTAGTTGTTATCTTAGTAAGTTTTAAACCACTATAATTATCCAATAAGTCATAGACAGAATAATATTGGTAGGGAAGACTACGCATGAAACTGAACAACATTTCTTAGTAACTAACATTTTCTCAAATTAAAAAAAAAAATGGGTTTCCCGTGTTATCTAACTCGACCAGCTAACACTTTTGTAGGTATATGAGGTGACTTTTTCATAATAGTAAGAAAAAACTACTACTTAAGTGAAGTCGTTCAGTTTCACAAGTAGATTCTGCCTTATCTGTATTATATTTCCATAACTAATTGGACATCCTGTTTACTTAAATAAGCAACACGAAAGCAGACAGTAAATGTTATTTGGTACTGTAGCCAACATAACACTCGTAAACTTTGCTATCGTATTAAAGTCAGGCGTTCAAATAGGTTTAGTTACACTATTTAATTCAAAGACGGGTTTTTTATTTGTCTATTGAAGGTTCTTTCCCATAATCAAATACAGCGATTATTTTAATAATATCGGATATTGTGTCACACCTCTAGTTAGTAGATTCGCGGGTTATTTTCGTGGGCACTCGCTGAAAGAGATTAGGATGAGGATTTTGTCCTGAAACAGTTTTTTATGAAGACATTACGCGATAGATACTTACCAGGTTGCTTTTAGCAGAAGAGGAGTGGAATTGATTAATTTACAAAGGTGTTGTGAGGGTCAATTCACACCACCAGGAGGAGACGCGATGTCATTTAATAGTTAATCAAAGCTTTTCTGATTCTATATCCAAATATATACCTACCTAGTCGGATAACAATACCGGGTGTAAGGGACAGCGTCCCGCAAACTGATAGGGGTTGCTCAGTCAACGATACTGAACACATATCACCAGTTTTTTTTTTCAGGAAATGAAAATAATATTTGATTTTCCATACAAATTTTCTGATCGATGCGGTCATTTTGTATGAAACAGCAAACTTTTTTTTTCATTTCCTGAAAAAAAAAAAACTTGGTGGTAGTTGTTCAGTTTCGATGACTGAGCAACCCCTATATGTTTGCGGGACGCTGTCTCTTACACCCCGTAGGTATAGCTGTATTGTTTCAAAGACAATTTCTTTAGTGAAAAATTCCAACATGGCGCATTTTAAAATTCATTAGGCAAAAGTTCTTTCCAGAATGTAAAAAAAAATGCATTAATGGCACCATTAAGAGCGCGAACATTAAATTAATGAGGACAAATTGCATCTGCGGACCCTGTAATGGGACCCTCAGTTACTCTCTGCAATTTCTATGGCAGCCTCAAAGAAGTAACTATTATTTTCGCAGTAACTATTATTTTGGAACAGATATTTACTACAGAATAATTTGGTAGGGCCACGTGGAGGCAAGGTAAATAGGTAAAAGGTTTTAATATTTTTTTACTCAACCACTTGTTTAAGATTAAAACTTCCAAGATAAGTCAAGCGGTAAATTATAAAGAATGCACCAGCTGCTTTGCTTCCGGGTATACGGTGAAGGATAGTACTAAGTAGTAGAGGGAACCAAATTCCTTGATGTTAACTTTAGACGATGTAAACCACATCCTGTCACGTGTCAAGTAGTGTAGATGCACTATCCTATCAGAAATATCTCATTCAATAATTAAGTATACCTACTTTTATATTTTCTTCTTCGTGCTGAAGATTGCAATTCAAATATCATTAGAAAATATCAGAGTAGCTTGCAGCCTATTTGTTATTACTTTTCCCATTACTAAAAGAACGCTTTTACCTATTATTAGACGTCGATCGAGCATTAAGATTTTAATCTCGCCTGCTTTAGAAACAATTAAGCTTAGACTAGTCCCTAGAGATATTTTTCGATTAGAAGAAAAGATTTTGACTCTTGAAATTGATAAAGACTTCGGAAATGTAAATCCTTTTTTTTTTAAATTATAATGATTTAAATACCCAGTTTTTCCGAGGAGAACCTATTCTTTACGATGCTAATCGATGACATACTACTTACTACAAACAACAAAAAGAAAATAAAAATTAAACCTTACTAAATAACAAATATCCCTCAGGGCGTCCCCCTGGCCCCTGAGGCATTCCTCCTCTGGAGATAGCGAGGCTTATCCGTTATACCAGAAAGCTACCAGACCTGCGGTCACTAGTGACCCCACTGAGACGCCCTGGAAAGTCTTCCATGACTCTCATGATATGATAATGTTCCTTCGTACGTGAAAAGCTTATTTATTATGTACATAAGATCTTTACTATCCCTTTTATCGGTCTTTAATGTTCCATCTCACTCTACATTGTGTTAGTATTTTCTACTGATAGTATTTCTACAGATCAAAGAAAAACTATCAACTGAACGTATAGGTAACTAGCACATCCGTCATCAAATAACCTATACGTGCTTGTCACCCACGCACATACCACACAATTGCGATCAAAAACTTAGGTCGAAGACCTTTCAAACGGCTCTTGCACCCTACGGAACCCTAATTTTCCGCGTCGTCTGCCCGAGCCCATCCTTTGTAGTTTAGCTACGACTAAACGTGTCCTTTTGATTCTTTACGCTTGGAAAAATTGTATTGGTATATCCAGCTAATAACATTTGTCCCTTTTTGTAAATAGCTCTATAAATCAAAAGTATATCTTTGATTGAATTTTGAAATTTTGAATGGCTTTGCTCTTTACTCCACTCTAGGTCAGATACTTAGGAATAACAGAGACGGAGTCGATTTGACGATGGAGCGAGTTCAACCAAAAGATGCCTGTTCTCTCTACCTTTAGAGAGTTGAGGGTTCTTTAATGTAGAATTTAGAGAAAGATTCGATGATACTACTGACTGATATTTCAGGTTATATACCGACGGAAAGTAGCTAGAACTTTTGTACCAGATTGCTATGAAGTCAACCAGCCATCCCCTTTGGACTTTGGTAATTTTAAACAAATTCGAAACTTAAAACACTCTTAGCAAAGAATGTTAAAAGTGTTTCGTATTAACAACTTTTAATCGTCAATTTATTACTAGATTGGTTTTAAGAGATTCAGCCCTCTTTTTCATGAAAAGTTTTTAATGTTGTTTATTTATCTATTAGCTTTAGGGTTTAGCTACACTTGTTGCAAAAATACCTACATTACACCTGTTTATTTAGAAAATGCTAGTAAGGTGTATCATTTCAGACGTTCAGTTCATCAAATATATTTTACAAAATATCTATGATTGAATTGAGCTCATTATTTATGAATTGATTAAAGTTAATAATAACTAATCAAATAAGTAGTAATCACAATAAATATATGTATGCTCTTTTTATACTCTCACAATATCTATTTATGTGACAATTAATATGATAAAGGATGACGGACCACATTAAGTGTAACATAGGCTCGTATTTATAAAGCTATCTCAAGATTGAGAGCAATATTAAGTAAGGATTTGACAGGTCGTTTTGTACTAAAATGACATTTCTGATACGAACTCAAACTCGCTGTCACTCTTGAGAGTTGATTATAAATACGGGCCTATCAAAAATTATTTAGGAAGATAACTTACCTACAAGACACTACTGAATGTAGTTCAACCTTTAACTTTTAAAACTTTACTTTCCTAACTGTAATCAGTCTTTTAAAACTTTTGTCTTGCATTTTAAATCTAAATAAACTTTTGTTAGACTAACTCATGTTTTGGATTTAAATACTGTAACATGAAGATAATAAATACTGTATTTTAAAGAATGCAATTTAAATTCTCTACTTCATTTTTTATTTCTTACTGTTTTACAAACTTTTGATGAGTTAGAGTAGATAGTCCAGCATACTACATACAAATAAAATTGTCGTTGAATATACATTTAATTTTTTTGAGTTTTTATTTTTGACAAAGTAGGGTACTAGTTAGAAAATATAATATTAGCTCCATAAGGTTATATTTTATTACTTTTTTTTTATAGAATGCAATGTTGCAAAGTACTAACTAAACTCATGCCTTAAACTTTACAAAGTCCAAAAGAACAAACCGATGAAATACAAAACCAGAACCAAAAACTCGGATCTGCACTTTAACCGCTTACCGAAGACCGTTTAAGTAGTTTACTTACGCCCCGAAACACGTAGGAAAGTACTCTCAAAACTCGTGATTTAAATTTTTTAAGACTACAAAGTTTTGGGTAGTCGCAAAGAGGATCCAGTAGCAAAATCTTCTTATTCCAATAAGAAGCTTACTGGGTCTTTGACAATCGAACGCGAGATTGGTACCAGGGCGCGTGGAGGAAAAACTTTAGGGATTTTCGCAGGAGCAAGTTTAGGAAAGGGATTACTCAGTTATTTTTTAAACTGTTTATTTGTCACTTATATTGAATTCTTATTGTACCAGATTAATTGATGAAGATAAAATTAAAGGAATTAAACGTTTAGGAAAGGGATTACTCAGTTATTTTTTTTATACTGTTAATTTGTCACTTATATTGCATTCTTATTGTACCAGATTAATTGATGAAGATAAAATTAAAGAAATTACAATTTGACATTAATAACATAGCAATTAATATACCAATATTATAGTTCATATTCCTTGAATGGATTGATAATTGGAATCCCATTATCCTGGTGGTTTAAAATCAATTTTTCCTTCCGATTTTGTCTGTCTATTTTTTAAGGCACTACTTACTGTTTTATCTAGAATGTTATTGTTAGGATTCTATACGATTTTTAACTAAAGAATTTATAAATTCTATTGCAATTTAGAAAGAAACATAATTGCATAAATAAAACACTTAAAAATTACTCTCCTTAAAAATTACAGTAGCCAATAAAATATTAAAATGAGAGAAACCATCAATTTCAACATTAGATATTCGTCAAAAAATTCTACGGACTTCGATAGTGTTATTTTCATTCTGTTTGTAACAACTTCTAAAACAGAATTCTGCACTTAAATAATTAAGGTTTGCTTCTGCGAATAACATTAGAGTTTACCAAACTGAATCGGCACGTCAATCAGAAACCGCAAGATTGGCGGAAATCGGCGCCGCGTGTCGTAACCGGGTCACCTAGAAGCAAACAATTTCGAATATAGAGCCTAAAATACATAGTTTATGTAATTTTAAGATTAGAAAAGATTCTAAAATCGACAGTTATGAGAACTTCTTTTTCACCCTGTTCTTTCATTCTCAATCCAGATGAAGAACAATACGGCCCAGCCATTCATACCATTATTAAATTTGCGTGGGTAAACAATCGGTCACGTAAATAATATGTGCCTTCGATTAAAAGATTTGAGTCGATAATAAACTATTATTGTCATCATCATAGCGTATGGCAATCCCTGCTTGGATCAAATGTCTATATCTAGATTTTTCAGCCAGCTGTCTATACGGCAGCGGTGAAGTTGTGCAGTTCGGCGATGCCTCCGGAAAAACAGCGAAGTGAACATTCATTCACAACGTGGGAAAGGGTTTAGTCTATTATTGTGAAGTTATGTTATCCTTTATCAGGCTGAATAGATTTACATCATTCTCAATCTTGTTGCAACTTTTAGGTTTTTTCAACAGTGACCACATTTTTACTGCATTTTTTTTAAATAACGCAAATAAAAATCATTTATCTACTCCTGTAAGATTCCGCCCCCGTCTAGCCGACTCTGCCCCACGTGCTGAATTTAAATTCGGCAAAACGAACAGGTCGCGTTGAATTAATTCGGACGAACGTTAATCCTACACCTTCCACATTTAAATATTGTAATTCTGTAGTTTTAGGCGTAAATTTGGACTTAAGAATGTCAGAAAGAAAGCTTGAATGGATTAACTTCTTTTTCTGAATAGAAACGTGTTTGTCAATTTCTAAAATGAAAGAAATATATTATATAGGTATAACATTTATATTCTAACTAACTTTTTACTTATTATCATCAAAGATAACCTAATTTCCGAACGACTAAGTACTCTTACTTACCTAAATTAGGAACAGAAATATAAAAATCTAAGACTGTATGACTGGATTAATAATGATTTTGGTGGTTTTTGATTGTTTATATGATTAACATTTTTAATTTACAAACTGTAATTTAGTAAGGGGCTGCTTATTCACAACACACTAACTAGTGTAAGCGTCGTCAGTGCGCATTAAATATTATGAAGTTGTTTCAAAACGACAATTTAGTTACGGATATTAATATCTTTGTAGCAAAGTGCTACGTAACTGTAGCTACGGTGTAGCAAGTCGTATAGTAAGTAAGAAACCAGTGAGGTTGGAGTTTATCTTATTCTAGTCTAGGGTTTTCAATAAATCTTTGGTTTTTATTTGCGAAGAGCATTCCTGTTGATACTATTAGTATATTTTCTGGTTGATTGATTTATTGTAACAGGATCAAACACCCAGTGGTCCACCCCGAGAAATGTCGTTACAAATTTTATTTTGTGGAATGAAAATTTGGCTACCACAATTTATCCTAAAGTCCTGTGGCAGGCAGCTAACTATGTTTTGTGTGTATATAAGAATGTCAGTTATTTAATAGGCTTGTCATGGTAACGTGCTCTTTAATCTAAAATTGCCCTCATTAATATTGTCAGACACGGCAAAAACGTCTTTTACTGGGTGTTTTACGCTCTTCCTACTCCGCAAGTGATAGAGGCGTGAAATATATGTATGTGTTTAAACGGGTTCAAAAACGTTTTAGTAAGTTTTTGATTTTTACTACCTACTACCATTAAATGTTTCGGGTACAATGGACCTAAAGGCATTTTGTCTTCTAAAACGCGTACATTTGTCATTTTAATCTAAATATTACCACAGACAGTATGATACATTCCCTACTCCATTTATTAAGATGAATGGTACTTAGAGTACTAAGTTTGACGAAGCATCAACTAAGTTTTAAAATGTGTTCAAATCTCTCCAAGTTAGTGCAAATTACTGAAAGTAATTAACATCGTAGCTAATATTCGTATTTTAGAGTAATTTGACTCAGTGTTTTTAATTTCATTAGAGTTTAACTTGCATATGAAACCTATTAACTTTAGGTAAGTGGTGACTTCTAAAATTTACTACCTATAAAGAAAGAACATTTGATAAGACAGTTGAAAAGCCTCCTCAGCATTATTATTATAACCTCTCTTATAAAGTTACCTAAAAACATAACCCTTCCTTGACAGTCGTGTAAAAACCTAGTACCTAAACATCGAAACTTCCATGACACTCAAAAGGACAAAATGTTGAGAAATTAGCTTCTATTTATTGGAATTCGTAGATTTTCCAAATCCAGTTCGTCTCAAAGTCCACGTTCCACTGAGTTTCATTGAACAATCCCTCCAAGTAAATTAGACGGTGCGGATTCTAGGAAGTGTAGTCAGTTCTTGAATACAAATGCTTCTACAAGTATATGTCTATTTAACTATAATAATGGCGGTACCTAACTAAACGATATTAAATTAAAATCTTAAACTGATAGTAAAGAGAGCTTATTCTGTCACAAGCTTTATTTGTCTGTAAAAAAGACTCCTTGGTTCTATTTAGAAGATACTTACAGTAAAAATATTTTATTCTAGTTTGATAAATATGTGTTGCATGTTAAACATTGTATTGTAACCGCTGATTCTCTTCCTTGTCATGGCGTATAAATTAAAAGGTACGGACGGATTTAGTTCTTTGAAATTCAGGCGATGGGCTGGAAACATTCACTACAGAAACACATTCAAAACATAATAGTCACGCCTGTATCCCTTACGAGTTAAGCAGAACGTCACCTGCACATGAAATATTCTTAATTGCATATAACCCACTTTACCTGAGTTATTGGTATTCATAGGTTATAATATCGAAAGAGTCAAGTAGATAGGTAAGTACCTATATTTCTATAAAGCTAAGAATACTGTTTCACATCAGTAAGCATTCCCCAACCTTCCCTTACACTCCAGTGGCTCGATCACAAAGGTATCTACTTTAAATAAGACAGTACACCGAATTAGCTCCGAGTCTGGATTCAAATATAGGTTAGCTTTTATTAACATTTTAGTTATTGTTTTGTTAGCATTTATCCCCTCAAATGTGGAAGCCAAAATGGCGGATATGGCTCATCTGTGAAATAATTAGTGAGCATAAGATGAGTAAACTTCGAAATAGTTACTGAAATATAGGCTTCTACCTAAGCGAATATTATAGTTTAAATCTAATGATTGATATTAGTTATGGGAAATAAAAAGAAGAAATCAAATTAATAACCACCCTTGTTTCATGGTCATGCATCTCTCTACAAAACACTTCAGAAAACAAGCTGGCAATCAGATTAAATTTTTCAACAACTTAAAAAAAAAGATTAATTGATATCAAGTCTTTGTTGACGCCTAATGGGTCGTTAAAAATAAGCGTAATAAAAACGTGCATCGTAAAGAAACCGACAGTTTCTGTTTAGGTACCTTCTGTTTCTTTTAATGATGCCGATAAGTAATACTAGTTTTTGAACAAGACAAAAAAACTAAAATTGTCACCATTACGCTTAATTTTACATCGATTAAGTAATTACGAGATCATTGTTGATGATGATGATTTTTTTTAATCCATTTCAAAGTTACTACTGAAAGCATCAACTTCTTGAGTAGTTGTAAGGGTTTCTTTAACTAATTATTAGTATCTACAACTAACTAACAGAACAGCTGAATAATTAAATAAAGAACTGAACATTATTTATTTGAACACATTACTACTACGAGAAAACTTTGTTTCGCTGAGCAGCTTCTCAAACTTTGCCTTAGATAATTAAACTCTGTTTAATGCGATTCGGCATACGCCCCGCAACATTCTCTTAAAAGTAATAGTAGGTACCTTTTATAAGAAAAAATAAACACTGCTTACATTTTTGATAGATTGTCATTTTGATACTTACTTAGACTTACCTAAGATACGAATAAAGACATAGGTATATAAATATTCTACAGCCGTCTGCATACTTCTTTCAACTTACAGAAGAGTTAATTTTAATCAAATATATCTTATAACTAGTAACAATGGTAAAAACATGAAAACTTTATTCGGTCGTGAATTTATTGAGTGTCATTGATTCGATTTTATCCAAGATTCAACATTTATCATCACCAAGTAACCAACCCAGGCAGCTAATATAAACCGACACCTCTCAAAGGATTACCATTTCTCACTTTGAGAAGCACTGTTTCTGAGTAATACAATTCACTTGTACGAGAACTTGTTAATATAATTAGGTGCAAAAATTAGTGTCCAAGCTCGCTACGTCAAATTTTACTCTTTATCTAATTTAATGGTTCTTGTAAAGGTTTTATGATAAGACTATTTTATATTTAAAATATCGATATCGATCGATAAGAAAAGAATCGAGTAAATCAGGATTTTCTTCAACGAAGTGAAACATCCTGAAACTTTCAGAATTGTTTTGTTGAGTTTTACAATAATTACGCGTTTAACACTGTCTACCCTGTCTGGATAGTTATGGGCCTAATTATATTTGTGTATGACGTGAGCGTTACAAATAAAAGGCATGTTGACTGTATGGCTAAAAAAAATCAAAAGTTTTATACTTAAATACTTACTGTGGATCTCATTCATCATTTAAAAAAATAAATACACATTTAGATTTAATAATCGAGTTAAAATGTAGAAGTTATTGATTTAAGTAGTCAGTATTTACTTGCGAGTGACGTCATAACTTATTTTCATGCAAAAAGCGTTTTTGACATTTCATAAAAAGTTGCTGATTTGACTAGTATAGTAGGCAAATAGCGTATCGAATAAATTGGAGTGTCTCAATTCTTTAATGATCTTTGACAAACCTTTCAAATAAATTAAGTTATATTTGGGATCACCTTACCTTTTTATTTTGAGTACAAACAAAATTCAAAAATTCCTTGACGTTTCTGTTTCGAAATTTTTAGCTCATAATAATTGTATGTAGAATACTTGAGAAGTCTACCTTTTACCCTCTTACAAAGACATTTTAGATTTTTATTCGCTACGTTGGATTTGTAAAAGGAGCTGTGTCGTATAATACTTATAAACTGTTTTATTTATTGAGGCAGGCAGCGGGCTCCGAGTATTTCAAGCGAATTCAGGGGTCCATACAACAGGGAACCATCGACCATTATCTATGTAGATACCCCACTAAGCTCTATTTCGTTATACTCTTGAAGTACCTAACATGAGTTAAAATACGGCGTTGCTGAGGTGGTTATTCGAGGAATTATACCATGGTTTGAAAAAAAATTGAACAATCTTTCGTATTAAAATACAGTTCCATCGCAACTTAGCTACTGCAGCAGTCCTTGGTACTCGACCGGTATATTGTGTTCATGTTGATTAAATTTTGATCTTGGTTGATTTAAATTGATTACGTTAAATCTTTGATTGGTTGAACATGAGCAATTTATAGAATCAGGCGTTATTTTGCGGAAACATAAGATTTCAAACATAAGATAGAAAAAATGTGTGTTAGTAGCTGAATATTTTTTCTATCTCATGTTTTGTTGAACGTGCGTGAATGGTCTAAATTGTATGTAGTCTGTATGAAACGAGCAAATAAAGTTATGCTAAAATGTGCACGCTTATTTTGAGCTCAAATGCAAATGGATTCATACATTTATTAATTCTATGCCAACCGTTTGTAAAAGTTACGTACAAGATTTGTCAAATAAATTTAAGGGAAGCACATTTATTTTAAATAAAATTATTTAGGGTAAAAAAGACGACAACTCACTTGTATGTTTAACGGAAGTATTTCACCTCAACGTTTCTTTCAACGAAATTATTGAAATATTATAAATTTTGCAAACAAGCACTGTGTGGAAACCACCAACCACAAGACGACGCCGTGGAAGACCCCGTCGCAGGTGGCGCGACGAGCTAGACGCTTTTATAAAAGACTGGCAACTTGAAGCCCAAAACAGGGAAAAATGGAGGGAGAAGAGGGAGGCCTTTGCCCAGCAGTGGGACGACCCAGGCTAGATAAGATAAGAAGATAAGATAAGATATAAATTTTCATTGCTGTGAATATAAATATATATTTTTATATATATTTTCTTCAATTATTTTTATATTTATTCAGCATGCCTTAATTTTTTTTAATTTTAATATAATACCTACACTATACTGTATGCCGCAACAGCTTCTGACTTCGATTAACAATGTATTAATTCAAAAGTGCCTTCACAGATAAAATCATACTTCTACTAAAAGCGCCCGGGAGAAAAGCGAGTGGATACCATTTTCTTTTTATTTTTTTTTGCGAGTGAAAAGTCACCAGCCGGAAAATTGGGGCGAGTCGTTTTAAGGAGGTGGTACATACATTAGTATAGCTAGCAGTTAATTATGTCGGGTTTGTAAGTAGATTTTAAAGATTGTGTTTTAATTCGTTTAGCTCCGACGCAACTCATCAAATCTGCACTAATCTTATTAAAATCTCTATCTCTATTATTGATTTAATAATCTGTAAAAAAGAGTAAAGTTTTGTATGGTATGTTTGTAACAAATAAGCTCAAAAGCTAAGTTCAACCTGAGTAACATACATAGGCTACTTTTAACCACACAGTAAATATCTGATTCCCTAGGGAAAACTTCGTATAGTTTATGTATGGTCCAATGCGACGACGTCTTCAAATTTTCCTTCCAATATTTATTTTTTGTTAGTAATAATAAAATGGAAGCTAGAAGAATTTCTTTACGAAATTTACCGACAAATAACTAAGTAAATATTGCCCATTTATATTTTCATGAAAAAAATACAATGTAACATTATACAAAGCTAAAGTATATAAACATAATATTATACAGCATCAGAACTGTTACAGCTCCCCGCAACATAAACGGAGGTAGTACTTATTTTATCACCATTTTTATTACAGAAGAAAGCTCATAGCTCCTCTGGGAGTAGTGGTGCAGTTTTATCAATTAACTAGTGGATACCAGATGGTAGTTTCCTTCCTTCACCTGTACAATCAGTTAGAAAAGGTTTTTTGAAATAATCGAATGTTTCTTCCCTTGCGAATTCTACGACCCCGCATTGATATGATCGTTCAGCCAGATTTATTCACAAGCAAGTCTGTGGTGTATACTAGTTTGTATACCTACTATTCTATACACCGAGATATTCCACTCACAAAATAAATTTTAAGGGCCTTTTGAGACCTGGAAACTGAACAACTTTCTCTATGAAAAATATGTCGAAAAATGAAGAAAAAAAAATGGTGCACGGAAAAACATGGCTTAAACAGCTAACACCTATTCTATGAGAAGTACTTACAAATTTTCTCTTGTTTCAACTTATGTTCCATAGACAAAGTTGTTCAGTTTCACTGTCTAACAAGTCCTTAACACCTCTTTGGTGAATAAAGAATATCGCTGTACGAAGATATTTGATTCCATTTTTTTCGTTGACTGTACTGCCTCTTTATGACCGCAATAAAATACCCAATAAATAGGAAGGCAAAGTCGATGGTGTTGTCTGTTCGAGTAGGAGTAGCCAAACAGTGTAACCTGCGTTTCAGCTAATGGGCGAGAAAAATGTTCATTATTTTGTTAGACATATACTACTTAAAGCAGTCATTTCCAGAACTATGTTGTACATTCTCACAAAATATCTCCTTGAAGTTTGTCAAGGACAATGCAGGCTGAATCACCTGATTGTCTTACAAATATTTAGTGCTTCAGAGATAATTTCCTGCTTTGGAAAGCACGTTGAACCGTCAGTCGTTAGATGCTGTCTTTGATAGTGGCCCGTTCAGAAATCATACCAGGGTTCATCTGGTAGATTCTTGACTCGATAGCCCACACAAAGGAATAACGAACATAAGTAACCAATAGAAGGTTTATCGAAATCACACGTACTTACACTTAAGATACACCATTTTCATTGTCCTTCCTACAACAATATTTGATAAACCCTTTAGGATATCAGAGTTGGCTTCATCCACAAACAAAACAATAATGATTTGTTTTCAAACAAAGATGTTTACATTGATAACAGTGAACCAATTTTCTGGTGTTGGAGTACTTTTATAAGTAAACAGTCAATAACGAAGGGGTCCCAGCTGTTTGAAAACTTTAAAATTAAGCCTAAAAGCTTTGACTGTAATTAAATCCCCTTGCTGCTTTTAACTTCCGGAACTTGAACTTTGTTTCTAAAATTCCATAGTTTAAAGTGTGACAATATTAAAAAAAAAAAAAGAATTTCGATCGTAAGTAGTAGGGTTACCATTATTAGCACTTTGTTTTTAAAAATTGGCTTAGGTACATGTACCTAAATAATAAGTACGTAACGTAAGCAAGAGTTTAAAAGTTGACAAAATACGAATACGACGTAATATTATTCTGACCAAATTTTCAGTTACAACAGTACCTATGTTTTTTTTTTATTTTTTAGAGATGGGGATTTTTGTGCAAAGCCCAGCAAAAATGTACCAATACGGGCCGGTGGGGAAAATAAAATAAATCAAATGAGCAGACTTAAGACGTTGTAGCTGTATCATCTTTTTATCGATCATCTAACTGCAATAACGTTTAAACTTTGGTTTCAAGCTCTCTAATTTGAAAAACTTTTCGTTTCATATTTCTAGCAATAAATTAGCACTGGTGCAAAAAGAAACTACTACACCACAGAAGCAATTAGGGGATCCTATAAAAATTGGCCACTCAAGAGACCTTATATTTGTGCTCTCGTAAAAGTGTTTACTGCCCCACGCCTCCGAGGTAACATTTCCATTTAATGTTCTCGTTTGGCATGTGTTAACCCAATGTTGCCGGCGTTAGTCCCTAATACCCCATCGGCACGAACCCGGGATAATATTTTGTTTATTTTATTGCGAATTATAATTGGCGTAAGTTTTAGTTGTTTGTAAAGAGAGGTGAAGAGGGTGAAGATGTGATGTTGTACAAATTATTTTCTATAATTTCTTCTTAATTAACAAGCCCAAGTAATTGTTTTTCTAATTTTGTAAAAAAAAATGCTTATTATGTGTTAACCTAACGTTGCCGGCGTTAATCCTCTAATATCCCGTCGGCACGAACCCGGGATAATATTTTGTTTATTTTATTGCGGTCGAATTATAATTAGTTGTTAAGTTTTATTTGTTTTTAAGAGAGTTATAAATAAATGATGCTGTAATATAAATTATTTTCTATATTTATTCGTATTTAAAAGAAATATCCCCTAAGCCACCCAGTCCTCTTGTCTTCATCTTTATATTTCAACTGTTATAAGTATTTTTAGTCTTCTAGACTAGAGTCGTTCAAAATAGTGCTGGTAGGTTTAGACTATTTCCTACAGGACTCACGATGGCCGTTTTAACAAATATTCTAACCCACTACTGGCTTACCAATAAAGCTTTTACCAAGAGTTTTCGGAAGTATTTACAACAACTGAGAGACAAGAAAATTGAAAAGTGGGTTAAGGAAAATTCAGGGCCTTATTTATCACTTTGAAACTTCGGAAAGTAACTCTGTCGCCCAAACAAAACTTTGCCTGTTTTTACTTACCTTGATTATTAATCAGCTGATTAAGTACTACTTCACTGTTAGCAATCAAATGTTTTCTAGAATTAGTTTAATAGCTTGGGGTTTTTGTGAGATTAGTAAACTTTATTTTTTCCTGATATTAAGTAGCCTATTTCTGTATGATGCAACTTATTTTTATTTAGATTTTTGAAAATTAAAGTCCTTGCAGCATAAATTAACAAAAAAACGTCCTCGTCATATAAGTGCATATTCATAGATATACTTATTTTACCATGCACACGAGTAAAGAAAAAGCTCCTATGACTAGCGTTATCATACTTATCATACAGAGTATCTTAATACTGCAGACATCTCTAACATGCATCTGTTGCCTTAAGGGTTCAGACTTATAAAATTACAATAATATTCTATGCAACTTATCTGGTACACAAAACCTACATGAAATAAAAAAAAACTGCTTTGGGACATTGAAATTTCAAGTCTATTATGTTGAATAAAGCTTAATTTACTCTGGCAAGTGTCCGTGGCATGTACCTATAAAATACTTAATTACGGATTAAAAGGTCGCGAACCCAAAATTTTAACATAATAAGATTATAACGAATCCCGACAGAAGATAACTGGACAAGCGGCACATATTAAAGGCGTTGTTTCTCAATCTTTAACAAAGTTAAAACATTTAATTAATGAACAAAATACCTGCTATTTAAATATATTTTATGTACGTTCATGTAATAAAATAAATGCATTTCTAAACATTTTGATCTCTTTTCAAATAAAAATGTTAAGTACCATTGCAAACATATAGGTAGTTTGCTGTTAAGTACTTCGTTAAAAAATGTGAGGGCTTTATCTTTAGTTTTGCGGACTGACTGGCTGAAGTATCAAGATAATATCTGCGGACAGTTTTTATGTATAAAAGACTGATAATTTATTATTCAAATTTTCCTTGACATTACCAACCCCATACCACACCGTATCACATGAACTGTAACCAGAAGTTTGAGAACCACTGAACAGATTATCATCACACATAATCACACCGTGTGCGGTTTGAACGGAATAATTTTATTCAAATTAAGATAAAACATGTTCGTTGTTGCATTTGGCTGATTACGGGCTTTTAAACGATCCGACGATTTCACACCTGAACGGTGAAATAAAATGCTGCAAAGGCATTTTGGTTTAATTAATTACATATTGTTCATTAACCTTTTCGTTCCGTTTAATGAGAATTGGGTATAAATTGATCGTTTAGAGTCGTTTGTTTTTCAAAACTTTAAAAGATATTTCAGAATACTTAGGTTACCTGATTGCATGTATTAATTAAATGTATCATACTCGCGCTATAATCTGTATTTTTCCAGTCTTTAACTATTTGCAACTACTTCCAATAATATTTTTGAGAAGAACTGGTTTTATTTAAATAAATATACTGAAGATTTATTTTATTCACAAACCAACTTACCTATTTATAATATTATTTATCTATTTTTTGGCAATAAAGACTTTATTTACTTTTTTAACTTCAGGTTATCGATAGTAGGTATAGTTTAAAACTACAAAAAAATAACTATTGCAAAAAGTATCAAAAGTTTCAACCCGCGATTAAAAGCCACTGCGAAGATTAAACTTCCAAAATAGCAGTTACCATGTTAAGTATCTTTCATAATCATTAACACCTTCACTTCCTCAGCAAATCGCCCCATCAAAATAAGCATCTAAATCAACCCTTTGCAAATGTAACAGCACGTTTCATTTCCTCCTACTAATGTATCTACAATTAAAAGGGTAAAATTCTATCTAATGGTTTTTATCAGGGGTTGTTACTGCAGTGCAATGAGTCGGCAATTTTTGTGTCTACTTATTTGAAATACGCGCGATTCCGCGTTCTATACCAATTGTACTGTATGAGTGTGTTGCAGAATTAGAGACACTGGATGCGTTTGATAGACAAACTTTGCAATACTGATAGATTTCGCTATTTTGCTCATTATAACTGGCTCTATGACAATAAATTATATCTGATACTCTATGATAGATAATTTTGTAGATTCTCTAATTCAGCCCTAGAACCTTTTTTATCAGTACCTATCACAGCAAAATAACTGTCACTAACACAATCATGACGCATCAGCTATCAATGCTATCAGTCAAGTGAGAGAGCAATGAAGTGCTATCGGTTCTCAGTAAGATGCAGAATCTTTATCTGCCTTCTGTATCAAAATATATGAAACATACATTAGACATGAAGCGAATTTTACAACTGGACATCGCATAGTAAAATATTGCAACGGTTTCTGTTTACAAATGTTTAGCTTTCTTTCTTGATAAAAACATTAAAGTCTTACTTATTACGGGATTCCTTTTCTTGAAATTATGATTTTTTTATCATAACATTTGTTAGTGAGAGAAGCAAAACATCCACCAAAAAAAAATTAAAAATTATAAATACTGAAAGTTCAATGGATAAATTATTACAAAAAATATTTATAGACCAAGAAAAATACAACGTTTACTTACATGGAAAAAATACCTTTAGGTATAGGAAGTACAAGTCAGGCGTCCTCATTACTAAGGCTCGTATTTATAAAGCGATCTCAAGAGTGAGAGCAATATTAAGTATGGATTTGACAGATCGTTTTGTACTGAAGTGACATTTCTGATACGAACTCAAACTCGCTGTCACTCTTGAGAGCTGATTATAAATACGGGCCTTAGATAGCAACTTCTTCCAAGTTTTTTCTTTACGTACCGGATACCCTATTGTGAAAAAGTCACTTCTAGTTTCTCTAATACCAAGTGATGACTAAACTTCCTGCAATCCGTATCGAATGTAGCGGCGCAGTGGCGTGTAAACAGCTTCTTTTATAATGTAACATTGACACGAAACTTATGAACTGCCCCTTAACAACAGCGTGAGTCAGGGCTTACGGTATTTTTCATACTTAGCCTTGAATTTTAATGTTTTTGGTGTAATTCCTGAGATTCTGGGAACACTACCTAATTAATTTACCCGATTATTAAATCTATAAAAAAAAACCTTTGTTACATGATTTTTCTTTTAAAGTATTTGTTTCCAGATTATAATAATGGATTTTATTGAAGAAAATCATGGAAATGACGTCCGGCAATTTTGGCTAATTCTGTGACAGTCATATTATATTTTTTAGCTGATGTCATTATGGATGTCACAAAAATAGACTCAGTTTGTATGAAAACGGCCGGATCTCCTTTACCAACATTTCACGAACAAAATATCGTGCATTATCGTGCTCTACAAAATTATGGGAAAATGGCCAAGCACAAAAAATATATGCTTTGACTTTTTCTGACGCCCAAAACTATAAAGAAAGCCTTCCATAACAAAAACTAAACCATCAGAAATCCTTCTTTTGAGGCCGTACAAAATCACCACGCATTAAGACCTCACGCCATAATAATCTCATTCTCCCACCTAACCACGCTGAAACGCAAAATAGCCCATCACTTCAGTTAAAAAAAACCGTCAAGTGCGAGTTAAAAAAAAAAGTTTAAAAATGGCCATTGATTTCATAACTATTCAACTTGCAAAAGATCAACCTTAGATTTTGTTAATAAATAGTAGTCTTAATTTCTGGGTAAAACCTGAACCATAATTAAAATTAACACTGGAAATTTTAATAAAGTAGGTACCTACAGTTGAAAAAGGATTTAGCTTAACTTTTCGTTAATGTGCAAGATTATTTTGGTGTATTTTTACTATTTAGGCAATTCAAGAGTTCAAGTTGCTGTCATATTTTGTGCTGACTAAAATCTCATAATATATCTCCTACTATGGTAGTAATGTAGTTTTCAAGAAGGACAAAGATAATGAGAAGATGATGACTTATTTTCATCATTTTACAACACGAACTTTTACTTACAAGAGAAGGAAAAACGTATGGAACTATGGTTACTTACGGATCCCTAAAAATATCTTGACCTCACATTTGGCGGAACCTATAAAGGAACTGTGTAACATTTTTCTTTGTCAGTGAAACGTATTGCTGCGACCACATGCATACATTATGATACATCTACAACACTGACAAATGCTTTGAATAAATCAAAACGCCAAGCCAAAATGGTGGGCAGCCCTTGTGTGTGGATATAGAATGTACTAGAATAAACATTTTTATTTTGTGTATACAACGTGTAACAGAAAAGGTATATGCATCGAGAAATGTGTGAATCTACCCATGAAACTGAACAACTTTCCCTAAGAAACATAGGTCGAATAACGAAAAAAAAAATTGTGACCTTTCATACAAAATGCATTAGCTGATAGCGTATTTAGTATGGGCAGTCAAATTTTTTTTTTCGAATTTCGACCTATGTTCCTTAGGGAAAGTTGTTCAGTTTCATGGGTAGATTCACACATTTTTCGATGCATATACCCTTTCTGTTACACGTTGTATAGTCCCTTAGGAAGGTAACATTTTTTGAAAACTTGTCGTATTTGAAAAGGACATAGCCAAGTGTTTATTAAGGAATATAAATACTTATGAGTATATAATAGGTGGTAAGACGGTCAAATGTTATATAAACTGAAAAACAAGTGAATCAATTTATAAAAGAGTCTTCAGGAGTATTTTTTACAAAGTTTTTTTTTAATGATTAAATTATATTAAATCGCAGGTGAAACCACAGCCCATAAAAGCAAATTGTATAACTTTACTTGCCCCATTAATAATAGGTATAATAATTACAATGTTCTATGATCGTTTAATTACGGATATTATACCTTTTGTTTTCAAGGAAATGGAATAAAGGTGGTCTATTATGATCGTGTTTTAGTAATGGTAGGAGGTCACTTTTCAAATTAGTGCTTAGATACATGCAAGGAGGAGAATAATGAATTTATTAAAATATTATTTATATTTTTACCTGGTAGACTTCGAATCCAACTGGTCGGAAACAGCCATGGATCGTGTTGCCTGAATAGAAAGAGAGGGGAGGCTTTTGCCCAGCACTGGGACATTTTAGGCTATATATATTTCAATTTTTTTATAAAACAGGGATAAAATGTGAGTCATTGCTACTGTACAATAAGTGGGAAGGAAAGGTGAACGATTATTGATTTAAGTTTATGTTCTTAGTTTGCTTGTGCCATCATCCCTTTGATCCTGTAAAAGATATTATTACGAACTAAAGTAAAAATCACAAGTACTTACTCGCAGTCAAATTCTGTGCTCAAATCTCTGGCCCAGTCAACAGCTGCGTATTGTTTAGTAAAAGGCAACGTAGGCAACATAGGCAACCTAGGCGGATTTGAGCCTTCGGTCCACATCTGTCAACAAAATGTCGGCATGAGATATTCGAATGCGAGAGAAAATTGGAAGGGAAATTGCTGGCCTATGAGCTCGGTTTTCCATTGTAACAGTGCTCGCTTGTATTGTTCACACGGCAGAAATTTTAAGTTTTTTAATTAAATAAAGTAGTACTTATCTATTTTTCAATAGCTTAGTTACACAAGCAAATAAAAGTCACGCCTCCACAGAAGTTAATTGGCAGGTAGGTATATTCTTGTAAAATATCTTTAGTTGTTTCACAAAAGATGATATTTGAGTTTTGAGTGTTCATTACGAATCACGCAATTCACGTGACGTTAAACAAAGTATCATACATAACTAAAGATAACCTTTTAAAACAATACCTATCAAAATATTTAGACAGCACGATGTGAATTTGAAATTTGAGCTGGCAGACAATAGTCTAAACAAATTATACAATTAAAGACAGAGGTTATTCAAAGTTAAATAACAATATATCTACCTACGTAGAATAAGTCTCGTCTCTACTCGACCTACCTATTTCTGTCCATCCATTAAACTTTGTTGTTTTACAGAATTCCTCCCACTCTGTCCATTAGTAGTCCAGAATAAGCATAAAAACCTACTTACTGTCTGTATAATAATATGAGTGTGACCTAGAATCAACCAATTTTGCGGGTACTCTTAACTCTATTGGGGGTCATAACTCGAAGACTCTACATAATCATTTTTGGCAGCTCATAGTAAAGAAAATGTATTGACTCCGTTTATGAAATTACCTATAGATCTGATGGAGTGGGATAAATTAAGAAACATACATACATACATACATAAAATCACGCCTGTATCCCTAATGGGGTAGGCAAAGCAAAAACGACCTAAACATAGGTTGTTTTGCCACGTCTGACAAGTTTCGAGGGCTAATACAGATGATGATTATGTATATTGCTATAGTGACGTGTTGTCAGCCTATCGCCGAAATTGCAATACACTAAAACCCTTGATTCCCTTAGCTGATTTTTACAGCATGCACGGGAGGAGATGCAGCTGGCACATTCTACGTTTTTCTATCACTCCCAGTCCAGCATGGAAGTATAAGTTAAGAAACGTGCTTAATTTTTGTACGGAAAGTACTGAAATAAAGATTAGCTCAATAAAACTGTCAAGTTACTATCACGTTTTCATATCTTTCCCAAAGGAGAGTAAGCTTTGTTTGAGAAATGGTCTATGAACCAAGAGTGATACTGGTTGACGTAACTAGGAATACTTGTAAATACAACAACAGTAAAGCTGGTTTATAGACCACTATCGTCCACTCTCCTTATCTGCATTTTGAGTGAGATGGGCTTTATATATTAAGATTTAACCCTCCATAATCGAGTCAAGCAAATAGATTTTATTGAAGTTAGTTTTACTTTGAAGTTAGAAAGTGTATCTTTTAAGAAGATGATCCAATGCTAAGTAATAATGTAACTAGTTTGGATAAAAAATATTATAGTTTTACCCTTTCTGTTGCAGTCAGGTCATCAAAAGCACCGTCATCCAACTTATATCAAGTCTATGGCCCTCTCATTCACTTCCGACAGTGCCAAAAATCCATTGCTATTTTTATTTGACGCAAGTGTCACAATGTTCCGCAATGTCAACGTTCAGAACAGCAATGTATTGTACATCATAAGCTACTTATGTACGCAAATTGTAGATTAAGGCTCTAGGACAAACGGACTGCATTTCAACTGCAATACGACTGCCAACTGCCAACAACAAGGTGTAGTGGATAGGGCCGTTGCCTCCTTTGGAGGTCGTGGTTTTAATCCCACCAGATACCACAATGTGTTTTTCGGTTTTCGAATTTCATGAACGTTAATTCGGAAGTTTTGAAGCGAAGGAAAACATCGTGAGGAAACCTGCACACACGTATGCGAAGAAATTCAAAAGGTTGGGTGTCGTCATTTTTGAATTCGGGTTGCAGTTGAAAATATATAGTATCGTCCGTCTATCTAGCTAGACTCTAGGCTTCTCAAGAGTACCATGATCTTGATAACGATCTTCTCAAAATGTACATTGTACCATTTGTACCCAGTGCGTTATGGTCGCGCCTCTGGGCTGAGGATAATGTACCGTTGGCGTCAATTTTACCCAAATTAGCTGATGAACTTCGTACATTTGATGTGCCCTTGTCCTTAGGTAATGTTGCTTTACGAGTATCTTTGTATGTAGGTAACCTAATTTTATAAGTGAGAAACGATGTTTGCTTCTATTATAAATTGTATCTCAAATGCTTTTAGCGGGATGATTTATGTCTCCAGTATTTCATGTTATGTTTTTCTATTGTATCATTTTTTTTTATAATTGAGTTTTAACTATAGATTTCCATTTTATTTAGAGGCAATAATTTATTGTATTGCATGAGGTAAAAACCTAAATAAGAAATAGCGCCCTTTGAAAATTTATAATTTTTGTACTTTTTAAGCCATTATTTTCTAAAGGCCAACTGTCTCGCTCTATCGGACCAATACCTTAATAACATTTTGAGCGTCTTTACTTTGCGAGTTCAGGAAATGGTTTCTTAACTCGATTGTAGTCCAATTTCTGGAGTAACATTTTCATCAGTGAAAATTCTAAATTACTGGAAAGCAAAATGGACAACTTAAGGAAAAAATATTATTTACATTTTGAATGATATAATGATATAAAATTATGGCGCCCCCAACTTGCATCTTTATACGCTCCCACCGGAGTCCATACATGGATAAAATCAATAAAATACTTAGCTTATTTTGTTCGTGTACGGGAATACTTATTGGCGAACTCGATCTGCGTCATCGACTCTATTTCAGTTACCTAATAAATAATGCCGCAAAAGTGCTTTATTTGTATTAAGTGCACAACAAAATAAAAATAATAAACAAATGTTATAAATGTACGTTTTTATATTTAGGTATATTTAAACATGCTTTTGACCTATTTCACAAAATTTTGTTTAACTTTCATTACAAGATTCTATATTTTTAACAGAAATTCTTATCTATCGCATTTCATTAAACGTTTTAATAAAATTAATTCAAATGAAATCTAATTATATAGAAACAGGAAACAATCGTTTAATCTAATTTTTCGTAAAAAAAGAAGGAAACAAAGTCCCTATTACTTACCTATTAAAAACTTAATAATAAAGTACACCTGTTGTTATTAGATTTTTTTTCTTCAAATAAAAAATCTTAAATGCAAATAACTGAGTTGGAAGACTTGAGATGGAAAGCTTTATTTTTGCCAATGCATTTTACCAAGGGATGGTTTTTAATTTGGCTTTTAGTGAAAACAAAACTAAGGTTTTCAAGTTCTGTCAATGCAAAGTCTGTCTTTTTGCATAGTAAATAAAGTTCTGTATTGTATAATACAATACGTAATAATTACGCCCTTGATAAATGTATCCCGGTATGTACTGACCCTCGTCATCGTCGTCGTCGTCTCAGCCGATAGACGCCCTTAGCAGGTAATAATTAGGTATAAAATACCTCTACAAATACACTTTATTTTATCAATAATTGAAAATTGTTATTTCAATTTTATCACAAGCACAGATTGAATTCAAATTTATTTTCTTTCGCGTGCAAAATTGATTGCGAAAAAAAATATAGGTACAAATTTTTACCGAAATATTAAAACGTCGAATTCATTCATTTTGCAGATTGTCAATAAAAATATTAAATTACTTTTTGCAGACGGTAGAAATATTTATTTTCTTGGCAGTTTGATATCATTTTGTCTTGAAAAATTGGGTTTTGTTTAAAACTGTGTTCGACAAATGGTTCTAGATATTTTTTATGAGGTGTTGAAATAAAGGATTGTTACACTGGTGATAATTCTCTACGTCCTTGAGTTTACGAGAGTCTGTCAAGATCAGGACCTGATATTGAAGTTCACGGTAGAAAATTCTTCCTTCAAGGTTTTTTATATCCCAAAACGCAACGCACAATTTTGTGGTTTATTTTATCTAAAAGGGCTAAAATAGGTTATTAGTAGATCAGTTAGCTCACTGTCTGAAAAGGGAGAAATACGTTCACAATGGAGATGTCAAATAATTTTGTTGTTATAGTGTTTGTGTGCGTTAGTTCTTTTTTCATAAATTCAAGTTCACATTGACACATAAAACTCACTGTTCATACCTCTAGTCATTCATTTCATTCCTATTTCAAATTCTGAAATAGAAACCGTTTCTCTACGGTTCCGAATTTCGAAATTGGCATTAGGTGCAGAAAAAAATAAAAGAATAGAGTAGAGTAGACTATTTTCTCTTATTTTGATTTAACTGAATTTTTGTACTTTTTACGGAAAGCTGCAATAAATAAAAGCAAATTGCGATGGGCGAATGCTATCACATGCACCTGCCGATATTTCAAACGGGTCCAGATGGTAAGTTACGGTGGAGACAGACTTTTAAGCCTTAGATTTTTTTGCTGTTCTGTAAACTGCATAGTGGAAAAAAATATTGATACCTATTTAATAATAATAGTTTTGGAGTCAATTGATAAATCAAATAAAAGTTAATCTTGAACTTCAAAACATGCACCAATATAAAAACGTATACCAGTTTTGACATGAATTAGTAAAACAAATATACCATGAAATCGACCTGCAAGTTTTCCAAAAATTTAAGTTGTAAACGTTCAATAATATCACAAAAGGAAAATCACTATGAAGTTTCACTACCTCCTTGGGGGTGAATATTGTAGATATTTATTTGAGAAAGCAAAACAACTGAAATCTCGTTTCTCTAACCGAAAGAAAAAAAAAATCTTAATCACATTCACACTCCGTAACTTAAAGATACATGCCATTTGTATGAAAATTAAATAATAAAAGAAAAAAACTTCTGTCCATTCTCATTGAAGTTAACCTAACCATAAAGTTAAAGAAGCCATCTCTACGTTTTCCAGCTTTAAAGAGGGTAGTAATGTGACAATATCGAGAGTGTCAAATCTGGTCCTGGACATTTTCACGTCCCATCTATTGCGTTGAAAAGAAAATCTGCCTTCGACATGGCCACTTTAGCTTGAACTTTTGTTGAACTATACTGTGTTTAAATATAATGTCAACTTGTGTAATAAAGCTGTACATTGTAAAAATATTATTTATAATGTTTGAAATCAATCATTAATGTTCAAATATAATTTATCTAAAAATGTTTGTATTTTGGCGGTTTTGTTCCATAAGTAAAACAGGTTACAAGTTGCAACGAAACATAATTAAATTTATATTTCTCAACTAATAACTTTAGGAGCACACGCGACATGGTATTCATTAAATTTTGAACCATACTTCTTCCCTTGAAAAAACGCTAAGTAACACTTACTTTTATAAAGAAAATAAAAACTCCTTATTAATTTAAAAGTTTTGTGTGGACCAGTCATATTCATATATTAAAACATTGTACCCTATATCCTGCCTGCAGGTCGGGATCGCTGGTGGAGCTACTAATTTACTGAGTGTGAACGCCAATTAACTTGTAAAATATTTATTTGGACGCTCTACATAGAGTTTGTTATAGAGAATTTTGCAGAAGATAGAAAATCAGTGTACCACCATCCACACTAAAAAAATACATTTCAATGTCAAACAAGTTTTATCCATCCAACATGCCGTAAGTGCTAAACACAAGGTTCTTTCTTCGCTGGTCCAAAAATAATAGGAATCTGAGTTTGACACGACATAGCGAAGCCATAGTAATTCTCGTAGTTTTTCATGGGGGAAAGGATCTGAAGATCATATCCATATTCTTTGTAGAATAAAGGCCGAATTCTTTATAGGCGGAAAGCTGTAAAGCTCATTTGAATAGAAAGGGGTGGAAAACACCCCGTGATGATATTACTATCGTAGCATGTATATTTTATGATCTTGGTACGGATCATAGTTATGGGATTTTACAAAATCAGTGTGTAGTAAAATACGAAAAAGTTTTTTCGTTTCGCAGGAGTTTTCTCTGTTGTTTAGATACTACTCGTAGAATCCCTAGAGGTGTGTAAATGGATATACAAAAACATGTATTTGCAAGAATGGAATAAATTAACCCGTAAAAAAAAACAATAAGTAAATTCATAACATTTTTTAAATTAAAAAAAAAAAAAAAAAAAAGTAATTAATTGGGTTTAAAGGGTTTTTTTATTATTTAAAACTAAGTTGTCAAGGTCTTTTTCCTAGAAATTCAGTAAGTACAATTTGTTTGGAAAATTAATATCAGGGGCCAAACAATTACGGAAAAACGCGTTCCATTTCAAAAATGATAGTTTATCCTGGACAATATTCATAAGATCCTTAGAGTGCCGCCGGCAAGAGGTAGAAATAGTAAAATAAAAAAATATTCTTTTTCCAACCTGTGTTAGTCCAGTGCTTTATTTCATAGGCAGCGTAGTCCTGTGCTTACTTTGATTTGCTCTCAAGGTATGAGTTCGATTCCACAGAAAGGTTTTTAGTGAAATTAAAAAAAATTAGGTATCGTACCGTGTAATGATTGAATAAGTAAAGATAGATACTATTATTTTAACTTTCAGGAAAAAAATATTTTTAACATTGAAACAGATAGACAGAACACTTTATTTTATACTTTGTATTGATTTACTAAGCAAACATGCTTGGAAACTTCCTATAGGCAAGAGGCCGAAATTGACCAAGCCTGTGTTTCCAAGTAACTTTAGCCTAAAATATTCAAAGTAAGAGCAAATAGACATTATCTGGGTGGGCCTTAACGTCCGTTAACTGTAGCGTAGAGTAGCCTGTGCTCCATAAATATAACTTAGGAGAGAATTTGAGATCCTATAAAATACTTGGATATATCCGTAGGGAAAATATATTTATATTCATTAAATTTTGTATCACCTAATTGTTTGTCCAGAAAAAGAATTCCGTGCTTTGGTTTGGAGGCTTATTTTTTTTTAGGAATAACCATTGAATAACATTTTATTGGCGTGAAGATCTGAAACATATCTCGCTATTTATAAGAAAACTGTTTGTTTCTCTGAACCGACTTCATTATTTCAGAACGGAAAGAAGGTTTAAAGCCGTCTCTTTATTGTCCGTCTTGAATGAGGAACGAATGAATAATAGTTCATTGTTATCCAAGAGATCTCTTGACATCTCACCAGCCAAATTGCAGCCTGATTGGAGCATTTTTTTATCAGGCGCCATTTTGGATCCGCCATTTTGGATTTTCGTGATCACCAGAAGTTACCTACTATCATTCCCTATAACATTTATTCGAGCACTCTCCATCTATCTCTCATCGTTTAGGAGATATTCGACTTTTTATTTTGTATGGCGGCCATATTGTTTTCCGCCATTTTGAATTTTTTTCACCACGATGTGTATTTGACCAGGGTGTGCTCCAAACTTTGTTCGAGCACCACTCCTATATCATTGAAATACTGTAATTGCTCCTATATAGTAACCTAACCGACCCTGCATGCAGACCTATAGAGTGTACCCACCAGGGCAACATATCTCAAAAGTTACCTTAGGATCACGCCAGTTTGCAAACTTTTCCGGCTAACCGCCGTACTAGACTCCTTTATGTCACAAATTGTCATAATTTGATTATATCACAGACGTAGATACATTTCTTTAATAGCCCCTCTACAAAAGAACAAAACATTTTCGGCGCCCCATAATCGTGTCTCTCTCCTGTACTTAAGGGGAATACTCCCGTATTTAAGGGGAACTCACGGAAATACGCTTGAGTTCTCCAAAAATGCTAATAGATCACGTATGAGCAATAGGGGAGATGGGACTGTAGCAAAACAGATGTATTGCCTCACGTAGCGCTACATGGATGAAATTAGGAGACCTTATACAGAGTATGACAATATTTTCATGAAACTAGTGTAATGCCTACTAAAACTAGTGTTCTCCCTTAGAAGCATCGATTCAAAAACTCAAAACAAAACTGTTTTATTCTAAGAAAATACATAATATTTGATCTACATAGATAACAGAGCATTTTTGCAGAAGGTAAAATCAGTGTTAACACACTAAAATACAATTAAATGTTACCAACCAACATTTAAATATTTAACTATTTATATCTGAACCACATTATTCCTAAAAATAAGCATTGCCATTTTTGGTTTTTCTTTGTTTTTAAAAATGGTTTACAATTAATAAAATTATAATTAGCACTTTGCTTCGCTGTGCAGCTCTAGCTGCAATATTCTTATAAAAGGTACTTATTAAATAAAGAACCAAATCGAACTAAGCCTTCGTTCGCCGATGCAAAACTTTTATCAAGATTAAATCTTTAACACGCTCGTAAGAAGACTGTAATCTTTATAGACTTAGTTAAGTAAAACTTAAGCTGTACTCATTTAGTTAAGCTGCGGTGTAGCAGGAAGTTAACTACGGACATAATGCCGGAAGTCCCAAGTATCCGGCGGGATAAGTGATTTATTTCCGGTTCCGGTCGTCTAACTAGTTGGGAGATGATAGACATTTGAAATAACTCGATTGTGTAGTTGTGTTATTTCACCTGCTGGTTTTAATTACGAAAATATCGTAATAGATTATTCTTAACTACATGAAGTAAATATTTGAATAGTCTTCATTTAATTAAACAACACTTTGAACGAAACTTATGTTTTTTGCAAACTGGTGTAAACGAAGCTTCAAAACAGTAGTACTCGTATGATGGAACGCGTTTTTTTCTGTATAATTTAAAATAATAAATTAATAATTGATCGATAAAAGAAGAGATCACTCAAATAGCCCGCCCTGTGTCACCCCCGGAACAAAGGTGCCCATCAGCCTCACCGCGTTTACGCTTTGGTATGTACCTACCGATTGACTGTTTTTAGACTTTTCTGTTCCTCTTAAAAATCTTCAGTCAGTAATTTCTAAGGTGATGTCAATTTAGAACATCAAGAGTGTTATATAGATTAGCAACATAGCTAACCTGTCGAAACTGGGATTCGAATTTCGAACCACCACCCGAGAGGTCAAGAGTCTAGCGTCAGACCGCGTTTGCAGTGAAATAACACTAAGGAAGGATACGTATCCAGAATAGCACTATTAAGTTTATCTAAGGCTCGGTTTATCCATCATGACCGTAATTTATATTGTTGACGTTAGGGTTTGGCCGCTAACTTTGTCTTGTCTAGACTTCTTCAAAGACTAGAATAAAGTAAAGATGTAGCATTAGGAATGTTTCAATTAATATTTTTTACAACTCCATAATAATTATTATTAGATTCTTAATTGGTAAGATAGCACGAGCAATTATATCACGAACTAGAAGGAAAATGAATAGTTTTTGACAAATCCCTGAAAACATTGAAAAGTTGCTTGGTATAATTTTTTTAATTGTAGTAGAAAATATATTTCTTTGAGTATACAAATAATTATTGATTGACAACTTATTTAAATCGTATGTTCGTAGTTTTTCGGGCTCGCCACAGAATTGTATTTTATTTTAGGTAGTATGGCTTTCAGTTTTAATCAATTTATCCATACCTGTCTGTGTTGTAGTCTATGATCTGGACTCAGAGTAAATAGCAACACAAACCAAGTTTATTCGAAACTGTAGTCCAGCTCTCAGTAACTTGACTTACATTTAGTTGTGGCTAGTCGTTTCTGTGTTTGGTTTAAATACACGGCATATATTTAGTGATGTAGGTATTTGTATTGATTTGCCCCGTTACTAAACAAATGTTTATGTGTATGTAATTATCAAAGCCGAGCTATGAAAGATTGTGTTATTTTTTAGAATATAAGTAATTAATTGAGTCAATAGCGACAAAAAGTTAAGACGGTAGCGTAGCATTTGTTTAAGGTATTATAGGCGTATATATTATGCTTATATCTGGGAGAGACTATTCTCTTAGAATATATGTAACTGTATTTAAAATTTTTCTTTAGCAGATACTTAAGTTCCTAACATCTAAAATTTACGCTATTTTCTCTGCTAAAGTTAATAAGAGTTATTTTTTTTTCTCTACGGTCTAATACAGTGAGTTCGACTCTAACGGATTAATACAGGCTAAATGACCAGATTATCTGACATGTAAGGCGATTCCGTGTTTTGCACGTGATTATGGAAAAGCCGTTGAGGTTGGCTAACAGTGGTTGTTAAATAAACCACGTCAGAGACATATTAGATTAGATGTAACTTAATTGTCGTCGTCACTAAATAGACTGCGGACACGAGTTGGTCGCTGCAGGTATAACATGACAAAGTGGGGCTATAGTAGTAACTCAAACTTCGACTGTGGATCTGAGCAAACAATGCCGCATCTAACAGAATGTTAGACAGTGCCCCAAGACCTGCACTCCACAAAATCTTTACGATGCTACGGATAATGCTGTTGCCGTGGCAAAAATCAAAAATAATTTAAACCATCGACACGACAGAAGAAGTGTCGTCGTCGACAATCTACTCGCAAAAAAATTAAACTAATTTCCTCTTGGTACCTAAATACCTACTTTTTATTTTAGGTACAACGCAATAAATATTTCTGACTGTAAATTAATATTCAAACATTTCTAGATATCAAAACGTAATATTTTACAAAATCGCAGCGATAAGGTTAACAAAACTGGAGTAAGGGTATGCATAAATAATGGATAAGGTATCTATGCAGACATTGAAAAGGGTGTGTGATCGAACTTTTGTTAAATATTTCATCCATTTGATTTCACCCAAAAAGGGATCTACGAAAAAATTACAGGTACCTATTACCTTTTTAATAAATTTTCTTGTACTAAAAGTCGATTTGATATCGAATTTTATAACTTTTGGGAGTTAGTTTTGTAATGAACAAACTCAAAAACTACTAGACCGATTTCAAATCTTAAAGCTTTCAAGTTATAAAGCTACGTTTACCTTAAGTAACATAGGCTATACTTTTTACTGAGGGTAAATATCTGATTCCCAGGGGATAAATCATTAATCCGCGGGTGAAACTGCGACGCAAAAAGCTACATACTGATGGATAAATTTTAAATCTACTGAACTGCGTTTTTTTAGGTTAGAAATTACATAATTAATTTTCCTGAAAGAGTTAAAAAAAAGCATTTTTTAATCTTATTACCATGGAAAAACTTATTCAATTATAGATAGAGAGGTAAAACCTTGAAATTATAAAAGAGTTATTGTGATCTTTATCGGTCTTTAGCGTTTAAGTTTCACTTCAAATAGCGTTTCTCGCCTGATATGTAAATATATCCGTCTTCTGTGGTGTTTTCCATCGAAATAGAAATTGAATATTCACCATTTCTATTCGCAGTTGAATGGAAATACTCGGTCTCGCTCGCTTCACCCGACTCTGTGGTAGTTTTCTGTGCAACGGGACGTGTAGGTCAGTTTGTGTTGGTGCACTTGATCGGTAAGCCATTTTTGAAATGTTTTAAGTATTTAGGTATTCTACACAGAAGAAGAATGCTTCCATGCTTGACTGGGAATAGCTTCCATGCTGAACTGGGAATGATAGAAAAACATAGAATGTGCCTGTTGCATCTCCTCCCGGCTATCCTGTAAAATCAGCTAAGGGATTCGAGGGTTTCAGTATTGTAATATTTAGGCGATTGGCTGATTGTACAGATCTATCTGTAATAACCTTCACGACTTGTCAGACGTGGAGTCGTGACGTGACCTTAGGTCGTTTACGCTCTGCCTACCCCATTAAGGATCAAGGGAATGTCAGATGAAAAGATGTAGATTTCTTTTTTATCTCTGGCTTAAGTGCCATTTCTAGTTATATTCTAGAAATGGCACTTAAGCCAGAGATAAAAAAGAAATCCCTTTTTTGAATTTGTCCTGTAAGCTGGAATAAAGACTGAACCAATATTTGCTACCTACCTCTTGATATTGTCACATTACTACCTACGAAGCTCGATGGTATGAAAAGAGCTCTTCATATTAATAACATTTCTTTAATCTTATACTAAGTTACAAAAATAAAACGTATAAATAGATGTCACGATTACTTTCTTTACCTATTGGTTTCAAAGAAATTTGCTAAAATGGTTTTTAAAAACACTACGATTTTTCTCTCATAATTAACGTACCTATTAGCATACTTCGAGGAAAATTAATAACTGAAGCAGTAAGACAAGACAAGAGTCTTGCAGAAAGATAAATAACCAAACATAAACAAGAAAATAAAACTAACTTCAGCGTTCTATTGTAGGAACAACTTCATTCAGAACCTCCTAATTTTAGCAAACATACAAACACTGGCTGACTCAACTTCACTCCACTTTTAAAGCCGGAGACTCACAAAAAAGCAACAAAAAAGCCATCTCACCCCTAACGAGCCGACTAGACCCGTTTGAAATATCGGCAGGTGCATGTGATAGCATTCGCCCATCGCCATTCGCTTTTATTTATTGCAGCTTTCCGTCGAAGGCGCAAAAAACGTGCGAAAACGAAAAAAGAGAGAAAATCAGCCACAGTTTTTTTTACGCCAATTATCTTTTTTCACTGAACCGGGAGCCGAATTTGAATTTGGAATAGAACCGTTCCAATTTTGAATTTGAAATTAGAATGGAATTAATAGGTTCGGTTTCCATTATTTCTTTTTTCGTTATTATGGCCAATCTTTGGGATATTTAGCAATGGAAAAAGTTTTTCTCATTAATTAATGAGCTCTTATAAAGCAAAAAGTTTTAGTCAAGAGTTTTAGCCAAAACATTTACTCGTAACTAAATACTGCTAATTTTTTTTAGTTTGCGAAAAATAGGCCGGTGCTTCCATAAACCAAAGAAAAACAACTTGACAACTTGTTTGTTGCGATTTTTATAAAATAAATGCAAAACATTACCCAAAACACGAAAAAAATAAGCAGTAAGTAGAATCACTTTTACGCGTAACGCAAGTCACAAATTATCCATAGGTATATTATTATTTATTGCAACAGACACAAAAAATGTTGAATCATCCATCACATTAAGCCGTAAAGGATGATTGTCTTCTAAACACGATATCATAAGACAAGAGCTACAAACTGTGGGAGTAATCTTCTCCAAGCCTAGATGTTTTTGTGTTACTTTACAATGTAGGTAGTTATGTTGTCATGGGGAGAATCAATTTAATATCGTGTCTTAAAACAACACAATTTCGGAGTTAAGTAAGTTATATGATTGTAAACTAATCATGATAAAAAATATGACCTTTCTTGTAATAAATATTTAAGGCGACGATACTTTTGAATACTATAGCGGAAAAATATTTGAATAAAAGATATTTGAACTAAAAATATTGGAATCAAAGAAATTTATTATAATTATGATACGATGACTCAATCACCTAAATACTTCTATGCTTCAATTGGTATGCCATCGGAACCCATAATAGCCTTCTTGTTAGCCATTTTCTTTAGGGAATTTTTAACCTCCTGAGGTGTTATGGGGGAATTAGACCCAGATTTTGGCGAACCTCCTGCAAACGCACACTAATTTTTGTGTTGGTATTAAGCAGCTGATCATAATACTGGTGCCATATTTCTAAGATGTCGTTATCTTCATTAAACAAATTCCCATTGGGTCCTTCAAGTGTTTTAGATTTTACAACATCTTTGGTAGCCTCGTTCCTTGATTTTGCGAGTTTATAAATAAGTTCCTGACCGTCTCCGTTCTCCAGAGATTCATACAACGATCAATCCGATACAGAAGATCTGTTGTATTGTACGCCACTGATCTCGCAGTACGCTTAGAGGAGTACTGGTCGAAATTAATATAATACTTTTCGCCAAAACCAGTCGACACGATAAGAAAAAGAAAAGTTTTTTTATAGAATTTGATCTTGCAACAGCCACTGCTTTATTGGCGTCTCTCTTTCTGGCTTTTGCTAAATGAACCAGTTTATAAACATGCTAAATCTGAATATCGTGCTGGAAGGTAAGTGTCGTGATTTATTATGATTTAATAAACATGTACTTTTATCAATAGGTATCCTATTATTCTAAATCATTTATTCTCTTATTACTTGAAGAGTTACTTAAAAAGTGTTTTTTTTTTCAAGTCTAGTAATCTTTCTCAAAACCAATTACTCTACTCTTACATAATTATTATCAAAATTAGTGAGTAATTGGACAATATTCAATAAAATTTTCCACTTCCTTTTCAAATAAACCGGAAGGAGACCAATTCAGGGGAATCTCAGTTAAAATTTCTCCTCAAAGTTATTTTCTTTTTGAATATAAATTTGGAAAAGTCTCACCAAGTCCGGGGGTCGGAAATTTGTCCTAATTGGAGACATCTGGTCCTTCCCGTTGCGTTACCCCAATCTTTTGTATGGAACGATTGTATTAACAAAGAAAATTGCAAACCCAGTTTCTACAGTGAAATGAGTTATGAGAATGTTGTATTGTGTATTGCAGTAGGAGGGAGTGGAGCTATTTGCATATTGTTGCTTGCTTTAGAATTTCTCAAAGGGACTTTATTGAAGAAAGGAGTTATAATAAGATAGTCTAATCCAGGCAAAGCGCTTCACAAAATCTTTCTTTGTTCAGACTGCATCAGACTGTCACTCACTACCAGCAAAGAAAATATAATATAAATACCGGTATCTGCAGTGCTAATTGAATTATAAAGTAAAAGTTATTTTCTACAGGATTATTTTAAGCTGAAATTTATTAAATTGTGTTTTATGCCCAAATTAAATAATTGCACTTGCACAGAAATATATTATAGGTACAATATAAATAAACATTACTATAGCCAGTGTATAAGTATTAATTTAATAAACAATACTTACGTATATAGCAGCTGGTCAGCTGTTTTGCTTATTGTGTTTCACTGAATTATTAACCTACATTACACGGTTTACTTGCACATTGACATTTATTCTCATCCATAATAAATAAGTTATTTAATAAAATTATAGAAGACAGCCGCGATTACGCATTAAAAATTTAAACGGAAACACTAATATTTCGAGGTCATCCCGCTTATAAAAGGAAATAAATCCTTTCTCTCGAGACGTTATTTGTAAGCAAAGATTTATCTATTCAATTATAGAGAAAAACAGCGGCGTTCCCGAAAATAACAGTAAGGCACCTGTTGCCGCATATTTTACTGAAGTTTCATAACTAGAGCGCGGGTGGTTCTATCGTAGAAAATAAGCTGGAAAAGTATTAGAAACTAGCGAGTATCTTTACATATTTTCGAGGGAAAAGGTTTTCAAAACAACCCTGATTTGGACTAACGACCGCTAAGCTCGCGTACTATGCTAGATCAGAATAGCACCATCTCATAATATCTCTTCTCAAAGGTGTCGTAAGAGTTGACTTATTAGCTAATAACGTTTTCTGTTACAACATCTTGTACCTTTCTATTCTATCCGCCAAAGTTGGTGAATATGAAAAATTCAGGAACTACAATGATCCGCATTTAGTGTGGGCCTGTGTATTGTACTTCACTTCTGTGTATTACTTCTTCTTCTTCTTCGCCTGTGTATTGCTTCAGGACCGACGACTTGACGTGCTCTCTGAAACACAATATCATCTTACTAGTAGACAATTCAGTACTGCTGCGCGTAAATGCACTAGTACTAACTAAATTGATCTTCCCTTCTTTTGAACTTTAAGGCACTTAGGCTTTTTTTGTAAAATGATAAACATCGTTGTACAAAATGATTAAGTTTAAAGCCTGGTCATTGTCCAGGATAAGAAAGGGAGTTCTTTGTGACGAGGAGCTTTTCATAAAACTGCGTTAATTATTTGCGAGATAATAAAGTTACTCTTCTCCAAGTGAGGTGGACTGAAGTTTGTAAGTTATTAAAAAGCTATAGAGAAGGTAAGTTGTGGTCAAAGTTCGTTCAGTTCCCGAGAGAGAACTATTGACATTAATAAAGCTGCCAATGTAGGTAGTAGTAACATAGCTTAACCGTTCAGGAAGAGTATGGTAAGAATCATTTGATTCTCACGATGATTTATGTAAACTGTAATAAGTTTTTTTACTGTCACCACCATGAAAAAGGACCAAAGTATATTTTTCCAAAATACTATAAAAATTAGACGTCTCATCATTTTAAAATTAAAAAAACCGAACATATTTTTTTTCTTATTTTTATGTGATTTTTATTATTATTATTTTTTTTCGAGCATCTATTATTATAAATACAAATAGCAGTCTGGCACTTGTTGCATCCTTTTCCACCCCAACTTTTATGACTGAGGCCACATGTCGGGTTTATTGTTTTTTTTATTCATGTGAATGTTTGTAAAGCGAGAGAGAAAAATAATATTTTTATAATTAAAAAAATACAGATTTATCTTGTGACTTTTATACAACGTGTCTCACCGTTATAGAACAATATTTACAATAAATGAAAAAGCAGGCACGTATGGTGCTCTAAGAAGTTATAAAACCACGTAGGTTTAACAAATATTTATACCTATACTTATAGAAATAAAGGTTATACAGAACTTTCAAAAGGGTTAAGTATTTTCTTAGTAACAAACTTTATACAAACACAAATTCTGTAAATGGTCAAAATGAATGGGTTAGTTCGTTTGTTGGAAAACAAATTTAAGATTACAATTTTAACGAGTATTGATTTGGTTCAGCTAGTAGTGTAATTGTGATACTTTGAGAAGTTCAAAAGCGCTCCTTCACGAACATACCATAACACCTCTTTGCTATTTGTTGCAATAGGCGTACCTATACAAACGCAAAAATAAATCCTTTAGTAGGTCAATAATAACATTACTGCGATGCTTGGCTAAGATAGTTCAATAAAATTGTGAGCACTTGCTCACAACTTTTCACGAAATTAATAAATGTCACCCAACACAACATCTAATGTTATCAAATTTCAAATCTTAAAGGTAATATATTCAAACACATGAATTTGATCTCAGGATACCTACATTTGTATTCCTATTCTGGTGTTCAACAGTTTAATAAAATAAGTCTGGTGCGATCGTTCCCTTATACATAGCATAGTAGGTTGGAATAAGAAATGTATGTACGATGAATATAAGACCCTTGACTAGAAAACGCACAGCTACACAAATTGCTTGTTATTTGCCTGAAGACAAACAATAATAGAATAATATTAAATAAAACAAACGTACATAACAGTGATGTTTGTAAATAGAAAAAATATTATACGGTAAGTAGTCTCTTCGTATCATAGGCTCGTATTTATAAAGCGATCTCAAGATTGAGAGCAATATTGAGAGCGGATTTGACAGGTAATTTTGTACTGGAATGACATTTCTGATACGAACTCAAACTCGCTGTCACTTTTGAGAGCTGATTATAAATACGGGCCATAGTTTTTTATGGTTATGTTATGTGTTACCGAATACAATAATGCGTTTTAAATCTGAATTACTGTGGCGTTTGTTTATCTTTCATTGAATCATTATTTTCATGATTTTTATTGGTTTTCTAATTGTCACTTTTTAGGTTTCCGAAAGCAACACGACACGGCGTGAAGCTGCTTGAAGATGCATCTCGTTATACCAAGAAGTGACACGCTGCACTTGGATTTAAGAAGTTCTGTCTATGAAATGTCTATCTTTTTACATAGTAAGTTTTGAAAAGCTTGAAAAGTGTGCATCGCGTCAAGTCGCGTCGCTTTCCGGTGTGAATTGACCCTAATTTTTGAAGACTTTGTTTAGCTAAACAATCATAATATTTCTTAAGATAAGTCCATAATGATAAAGAATTTCAAATAATTCAAAAATGGGACACATAAGTACACTATTTTATCTATACTTAAGTAATATTTAACTTTAAGTAAAATATAGTCGGTTCAATTCAGCTGAATTGTTTTCAAAACTTAAACAACAGTTATTTATGATACACGGAAGTCATGTCCAACAAAAATAGAATTTTAAATGCGCAACGCGCGTCGCGTGAACTATTCCTACGTGAAATATTCGTATAACATTTTCAACCCAAATTTTTATGGACTACCAAACACCAGTGCGTGTTCAAAACAATAAAGGTGTGTACATACTTGCTTATTTTATGGGCTCTGTTTGTAAAAAAAAATGGAAACAAGGGTAGTAATAAACACATAAAAATTTTGTCCAAATATCGTGTTATTTATTCAAGGACTACAGGGTCACTGGGTCATTTTTATTCGACAATGGTATGCAATAGTCTTTATAAATTCTTCAATAACAACATAGAATATACCGGCTGTTTATTCTTTTCCTAATGTAAAACCAAGTTTACGGAATCAAGTAGATTCTATTCGGTTCTACTTGGTTTCATAAATAGGAGAAGTAAAAGATTAAAAATTCGCCGCGGGCAGGGTGAGTGCAAAAATTCTTGAAAATATCTACTTGGTTTGCTTTATGTTTGCTTGCTCAGTAGATGATAGGAAAAAAAAATAGAGAAATAGTTACTTACATGTCATATTTACGTGTCAAAAGAGACTGTTAATTAATTTTATATAAGTGTCAAGAATTCAGACCGTTAAAAAATAAAATAATTGTCAGTAAAAATTATAAAAGATCTGGCATAACCTTTTCAATAATATGTATTGTTTGTTTTCATCACACATTTGTATTACGCTAATGTTCCTCATTTTAAACTTATCCATATAATAAGTGCAGAATCACGGAACGCAGCTTCAACCAAAATCCCTGTTTTGCTTTTCGGGTAGGTAAAGAGATGATCGAGTCGAAACGTGTAGCTGCTCCAAGTTTATTATGCGGGGGTTGTAAAACTACAACTACGGGGTGGTTTTATTTCTAGTTCTTCGGAAAAATCTACTGAGAAAAGAGGTCACCGACACAGCGAAGGTTTTCCATTTTCCATCTTTACATAAAATCCTTTTCTTGCTAATGATGCCGTTATTATAGAGGTATTTTATTTGTGTACCTACATATTGCTTTTATACAAAAGCAGTATTTTAATCATTCGTATAAGAACTTTATTTTCTTCGACTTTAAAAATAAACATTTCTTTTATTAACTAGAGTATTTGTACTTGATTTAATTGGAGATTTTATATTATTATTTTTTATTCTGTGGGTTCAAGTTCAACAATCCACCCACGTCCATGACTCACACAATACCTCAACAGGCGACGAACGATCCGTTATTATTAATTTGAGAATTTTGACGAGCCCAATATGGTGTAGTGGATAGGACCTCTGCCTCTTGTGCAGGGGACCGTGTTGTGGTTCAACCACATAACAATGTGTTTTTCGGTTTTTGAATTTATAATGCATGTTTATTCGGTGCTTTTACGGTGAAGGAAAATATTGTAAAAAACCTGCATATACCAACAAAGCTGTTCAAAGGTTGTGTTTGAAGTCAACTAATCCGTACACGTGGTCGACTCGATTGCCCTATTAAGGGTAGGCTCGTGCCCCTCCGCGTCTATAAATAACCTGTGCCCTCTATGTGGACGTTTATGAGTTGATGATAATTGACAATTTGGATAACGATCATTATCAGATGCTACTCCCCCCCCCCCCCCCCCCCCCGGCAGCACAGAATGTAAGTCTTAATAGGTCTTTTACGGAGGAATATCACAATGTACTTAGGTACTTATGGAATTGTAAGCAGCAAAAAACGTTTGCTTGTAATATTCTGATCCGACTCCGTACGAAATACTAATTTTGAAATAAAGACCGTCCTATATATCAAGTAAGATATAAACCATCGGTGTGTTATCCGTCCTATAAAATATTTCAGGCGTGTATTTTTGTAATGAAATGTGCGGCCAGCTTCGGTTATACGAGTATTTGATAGCCCCTGCCTTTGATTACTGTTTTTCTATACCTTTAATACATTTACATCAAATCGATCAGTAATAAAGAATAATTATACTAAACGTTGTTTGAAATTATAATAATTCAGATATTATTTATGGTAAATTATTTTATACGCCTGCCAAGCAGATTAGCGAGCGCCGTTCAATATTTTTCATACACAAAGAACGCTGCTGCCTACTTTTAGATATAGGAATCTCTTCAACCGTCTTGTAGGGCAACCACAGGAAGATACAGCGAAATTTTTCACTCATCAAAGAAATAAGTCCTGGTTTAGACCATGATAGTGAACAACTTTCTGTATGAAACATATGTAGAAAAAAAAAATTTACTTCCCATACTAAAGTTGTCAGCTAGTCGAGCCATTTTGTATAGGGGCACCCCAGGGGCCCAATTTTTTTCATATTCGATCTTTGTTCCATACGGTAACTTGTTCAGTTTCATGGTCTAAACAAGCCTTTTTTCTTTATTATGATGAATGTAAAATTTCGCTGTATTATGGAGATGCTATTTTGATTCTGACCCAGCACCATAAAGGCAAATATCATACCTACAAATAAGAATAAAATTAACAAAGTAAATGCTTCCACAAACATGTTGTATAAACTGAGTTCGCGTATTTATTAATTTCATTCGCGGTTGTTTACAACAACATTATGGGCATGTGTTGTTCTTCGCAACTCGGCGGTTTCATACAGAGCAGAGCAGTGAAGTCAGCCAAGAAAATTCTTCGCCGCTTTTAATGAAATCTTTTGCCTGAGTAGTAAATTGTAAGCGATGATAAAAGAACAGAATTTTTGCCAAAAATTCGCTGAAACTTAGTACTATTATTGATAATTATGTTAAAACGAATTGATAGCAAATTATTCTTGTTATCCAAGATAAGCTGCCAAAAAAATCTCTTAATTACTCACACTCACTCTAGTAATACAGTTTATTAATGGGATCTGAAAATTTCTGTACCTATGTAAGCAATCATTTGGTCATCATCCCAAACGATGTCGTAGAATTTTGCTACGAGCCGTAGCATTCTACTACGTTTACGAAATCATTTTTAGGATTCTTAAATAAAACAAGATATTTTTAATACAAAGCATTAAAATACATAAATTTGTATTGTATTTAAAAATCTTGTTGTATTTAAGAATCCTAAAATGATTTCATTAACGTAGTTTAATGCTACGGCTCGTAGCAAAGTTCTACGGCATCGTTTGGGATGACCAAAATATTACAAAATGAAATTTCCAGATCCCACGAACAAACTTTATTTATTTTCATTTTTACCTGAAAAAACCGAGTACAACCGAGTATTATTTTTAATAGAATTTCACTAAACATGACAGGTCATTTCTGTTATAGATTAAAAATAAAAGTAAAGTAAAGAGATAACATCAAATGCACTACAGCACAGTTGACCACCACAGGCTTGCATTAGTAGTCGTAAATATAAATTTATGGCCGCAATAACCATGTGAAATATCGGTCTAGTTCGAATTCTTTACTAGGTAATGGTTCTGTACAAGCAAAAAATGATGGGCTGGTGGACACAGTTGCAAGAGTTATGCTTTTCACCCGACTTTCTCTGAAGAAGGGTTGTGTTTTAAATATGTAATTCACTAGCGAACTACCCCAACTCAGCATAGGTGTTATATTTAACAGCAACTGCTTTGAAATATCGAGGTAACAATAAATAAAATCGCGAAAATAATCCCGTTCCATGTAAAAAGAAAATATTTTGCGTCGATTTATAAAACAAATTAATGTTTTCAGTATCGAAATTACCAAATGGGGTGTTTTTTCATAGTTACTACCGATCCCATTGTGTCTGGAATAAACCTTTTCATTCTATGTAGACGCAACGATCTGTAAAAGGCATGATGGTCAGTTTAAGCGAGGTCACATTTGTCACTTATTTGGCTGATCGTTATTATATACGTGACCTTTGTTTCTTAAGTTCATAATTATACAGGGAGTAAAAAAAATTGCTTACTAAACTTAAGGGTATTACGAAACTGAATAACTTTTCCCAAGGAACATAAGTCCAAATATGAAAAAAAAAAATTACACTCCTATTACAAAATTTGTGGAGCCGCTGTCACCATTTCTATGAGAGGGCATATTTTTTTTTATATATCGATCTATGTTCTTTGGGTAATTTTTTTCAGTTTAATGGGATGGATCA
>JARACY010001632.1:0-54686 GCA_029255725.1 Scrobipalpa atriplicella | reverse complement strand
AATTAGTAATGTGCAAATTAAATCATTTGTCAATACTGTTTGCGAGAAAAACAGCTTACAATTTAATATGGTGCCAGCGGGGCCCTCCGTTATTTGAGTATGTACAGTACATAAGGCATTTGTATATTTAGTACTAGCCTTTAATTACACATTAACAAGTTTCTTGATCCGAAATCGTTCATTAAAAGTGGTAAAATGTTTGAAAAAAAGATTTTGCAAAAGTGGCGAGTACTAATTGTGAGCGAGGGTAGTTCGAAAAAAAAATCACAAAACTAGTCTTTCCTTTAGTAGTGGTAGAATGTCATAGAACGTTGTATAAGACTGTGCTTTTATAAGGAAATAATAATTATTCGTGTTAAATACGTATTATTGGTATTGTACGTATATAGTGCGTGTAAGTGATATATTTTTTAACTACGAACTAGAACAAATTATAATGGGTGGTAAAAAAGGACGAACAAGTGCAGTGCCACTTATAACACAAAAAAATGTAATTGAAAAATTTAATAACATTCTTTATAGGTAATAAGAAGGCGTTACCTCTGTAAATAGTGAAGTGTATAAACAAATTCGGGGTCTGTTAAAAGGACTTATGACTGTGAATGCTATATATTTATCGATAAAAAAGAACTATGATTACTTTTTCGATTCAGTTACGCGTGATAACAATGATTTGGATTCTGACGATGATTGTTCCGATGATGATGATTCCGATGACGCAAATTTGGGTTCTGAAGATAGTGATGATGACTGGGACTTTGAAAATAGTGTGACTGATTGTATAAACTTCAAGTTTTTGTTGGACTGTTATAAATGGAAGGATATTGAACCTCGTGTAATTTCTTTTGTTTGTATACCTAACAAGTTAGTTGAGAATGTTAGGGTGATTGATATGATAAGTTGTTATGTAAGTAAAGTTTGATAATTTTTTAGATTATTCTATTGGGAGGGGTGTTAAAATCAATAGAATAAGGGCAACACTTTGTAAGTCTATGAAAATTAAAAAGTTACTTCTTGTCTATTAACCACAGGCGCCATTGTTATAGTGTTGTTGTATTATGAAAAGCTTCAAATAAATAATACTTTCCATTATTAATTACTGCAGTTTTTATTCAAAACATAATAAAATTAAAATTACTATACGCAGACCTGTTCCATTATTAATTACTGCAGTTTTTATTCAAAACATAATAAAATTTTTGAAGATTTTTCCCGCCGAAATTAAAATCAGCTGATTGCAGTGCATTACTTTACTGCAATGCTCTAAAATTTTTATAATAATATTAAAATAATGAATATAAACAAAGTTTATTACGTTTGGACGAAGATTCTGTCAAAATCGCTTGTCAAGGTGAAATCGCGCGCGCGCGCCATTTAATCGCATTTGTGTGTAAATCGCAGTGAATTGTTCTAAAAACAATAAAATAGTGCAGTTAACTAATAGAGGAACCTATGTGAATGTTTATCTATGAACAAAATAGTGATTATCAAAGGCAAAATTAGTGAAAAAGCTGGCCATTGACATTAGCAGTATCAAACTTTATTTGTGTACCCTCATAACTAAAAAGTGACTATTGACATTAGTCAAAATAGTGTTGCCATTTCTATAATTAAAAACTACCAATAATCATAAATAATAATGGCGAATAACAAAAAGCCTACCAACTCTCCAGCACCTACTGAAAAGTGCACAAAATGCAAAAAAGCAGCTGACAAAGCAAAAATGTCAGTTGTTTGCGACATGTGCAAAAGTCTTCTGTGTGGTGATTGCCACGGACTTTCGCCAAGGCCAACCGAAATACGTGTGCTAGAACTGAAAACTGTGGCACGCGTCATGACTTTCCTATGCGGCGACTGCAAGACTACTATGTTGCAGCTTCCAACTATTCTGAAAAAGCTTAACGAGCTTACTGAAGAAGTTCACCAGCTACGTCTGCGACAAAGTATGCTTGCTACCGAGTCGGCAATACAAGAAATGTCTGAGAGAGCGAACAGAGCAACAAACCTCATCATCTATGATATTCCTGAACTCGCTAGTGATGATGCAGAGGAAAGAAAGGGTCATGACACAGAAGAGTGCAAGAATGTTATAAAAAAAGTCACTAATAAAGTAAATTGTGCTGGAATTAAGGTTTTCCGTTTGGAGCTCCAAAAACAAGTCCTGGTGATGCTCCGCGTCCTGTGAAGGTGATCCTGCAAAACAAAAGCGACGCTATTGAAGTTCTACGTAACAAAGTCAAACTTGAGAACCCCAGAGTGATTACAGCGGACCTGACACCAATGCAAAGGGAATACCTAAAATACCTTCGTGAAGAGCTCAATAAAAGAACCAGTGATGGAGAAGCTAACCTTACTATAAAATATGTGCGCGGACAGCCAATGATTGTAAAAAATAAAATTCTAAAAAACTAATCTCCGCTACTCATACAAATAATAAAAATCATACAACCATCTCAACAACAAACAACATAAATATAATTTCAAATAATTTATACTCAATTACTATTTTATACACAAACATTCAATCTATAAACTCAAAATTAGACCTTTCATTGCACGTCTTGATCTTCGTATGTTAGTCAATTTATTAGTAACCTTTCTGTATTCCTTGTAGGTTTTGTCAAGACCAGTTATAGTGTACCTATTCCATAGTAACAGTTTCTCGCTTATCAGTGCCTGTGTTTCATGAGATATCCAAGGTTTATTTTTGATGTCTTGTCTTATTCTTGTTTGGGGTACGAACATACGACGGGATTCTCTAAATTGTTCAGTAAAGAGTTTCGTACTGCATGTCTACACATTGAGATTCTCCAATACATTGGTTTACACTGCTTAGTTTTTCTTAATTTTGTCAAAGTCTGCCTTGTGAAAATTCCATTTCAAGTAGTATTTGATTGTTTCTTGATTTCAAGCTGAATAGTTGCAATTAGACATGTGTGATCACTTTTCAATTGAGCTTCATGAGCAGTTTGGGCTATGAGTGATTCATCATTGGTAAGAATTAAATCAAGAATGGATGGCTCATTGCAAATCGAATCTAGTTGGTTGTTCCACAAGTTGCACCAGATTGCTGCTTTTGTACCAATCAACAAAGTTACTTTCTCGTGGCGTCAAATATGCCGCTGTCCTCGAGGGGCCATTTTACACCTGGATAATTGAAATCTCCCATTATAATTATTGTATCCGATTCTGAAGCTTCATTTATGTGTTCCAGCAGGGTTGTATCCTGTTCTAATGTTGAGTCTTGTCCTCTGTACAATCCACATAGCAAAAATGTTACGGTCGCCAACTTGTACATCAATCCATACACACTCACTGCTCTCATAGGTTCAAATTGTACTTAGTATTTAATTTAGTCTTTAAAACATCAGTACCATTTGCGGCATATACGGGGTGTAAGGGACAGCGTCCCGCAAACTGATAGGGGTTGCTCAGTTAACGAGACTGAACAACTACCACCAGGATTTTTTTTTCAGGAAATGAAAATAAAAATTAGCTTTTTCATACAAAATGACCACATTGATCAGACAATTTGTATGGAAAAGCAAAATTTTTTTTTACATTTCCTGAAAAAAAAATCCTGGTGATATGTGTTTGAATATCGTTGACTGAGCAACCCTATAAGTTTGCGGGACGCTGTCCTTACACCCGGTATGGCCACACCTCCACTTCGCTTGATTAAGCGGTCATCTCTGTAGATGTCGTATCCGGGTATCTTAATTAGAGAATCAGGAATGTTAGGTTTAAGCCATGTTTCAGATAAAATGATAAGTGTAGGCTTCAACATCTCCACCCTTGCAATGAAAAGGTCTAATTTTGAGTTTATAGATTGAATGTTTGTGTATAAAATAGTAATTGAGTATAAATTATTTGAAATTATATTTATGTTGTTTGTTGTTGAGATGGTTGTATGATTTTTATTATTTGTATGAGTAGCGGAGATTAGTTTTTTAGAATTTTATTTTTTACAATCATTGGCTGTCCGCGCACATATTTTATAGTAAGGTTAGCTTCTCCATCACTGGTTCTTTTATTGAGCTCTTCACGAAGGTATTTTAGGTATTCCCTTTGCATTGGTGTCAGGTCCGCTGTAATCACTCTGGGGTTCTCAAGTTTGACTTTGTTACGTAGAACTTCAATAGCGTCGCTTTTGTTTTGCAGGATCACCTTCACAGGACGCGGAGCATCACCAGGACTTGTTTTTGGAGCTCCCAAACGGAAAACCTTAATTCCAGCACAATTTACTTTATTAGTGACTTTTTTTATAACATTCTTGCACTCTTCTGTGTCATGACCCTTTCTTTCCTCTGCATCATCACTAGCGAGTTCAGGAATATCATAGATGATGAGGTTTGTTGCTCTGTTCGCTCTCTCAGACATTTCTTGTATTGCCGACTCGGTAGCAAGCATACTTTGTCGCAGACGTAGCTGGTGAACTTCTTCAGTAAGCTCGTTAAGCTTTTTCAGAATAGTTGGAAGCTGCAACATAGTAGTCTTGCAGTCGCCGCATAGGAAAGTCATGACGCGTGCCACAGTTTTCAGTTCTAGCACACGTATTTCGGTTGGCCTTGGCGAAAGTCCGTGGCAATCACCACACAGAAGACTTTTGCACATGTCGCAAACAACTGACATTTTTGCTTTGTCAGCTGCTTTTTTGCATTTTGTGCACTTTTCAGTAGGTGCTGGAGAGTTGGTAGGCTTTTTGTTATTCGCCATTATTATTTATGATTATTGGTAGTTTTTAATTATAGAAATGGCAACACTATTTTGATAAATGTCAATAGTCACTTTTTAGTTATGAGGGTACACAAATAAAGTTTGATACTGCTAATGTCAATGGCCAGCTTTTTCACTAATTTTGCCTTTGATAATCACTATTTTGTTCATAGATAACATTCACATAGGTTCCTCTATTAGTTAACTGCACTATTTTATTGTTTTTAGAACAATTCACTGCGATTTACACACAAATGCGATTAAATGGCGCGCGCGCGATTTCACCTTGACAAGCGATTTTGACAGAATCTTCGTCCCAAACGTAATAAACTTTGTTTATATTCATTATTTTAATATTATTATAAAAATTTTAGAGCATTGCAGTAAAGTAATGCACTGCAATCAGCTGATTTTAATTTCGGCGGGAAAAATCTTCAAAAATTTTATTATGTTTTGAATAAAAACTGCAGTAATTAATAATGGAACAGGTCTGCGTATAGTAATTTTAATTTTATTATGTTTTGAATAAAAACTGCAGTAATTAATAATGGAAAGTATTATTTATTTGAAGCTTTTCATAATACAACAACACTATAACAATGGCGCCTGTGGTTAATAGACAAGAAGTTAACTTTTTAATTTTCATAGACTTACAAAGTGTTGCCCTTATTCTATTGATTTTAACACCCCTCCCCAATAGAATAATCTAAAAAAATTATCAAACTTTACTTACATAACAACTTATCATATCAATCACCCTAACATTCTCAACTAACTTGTTAGGTATACAAACAAAAGAAATTACACGAGGTTCAATATCCTTCCATTTATAACAGTCCAACAAAAACTTGAAGTTTATACAATCAGTCACACTATTTTCAAAGTCCCAGTCATCATCACTATCTTCAGAACCCAAATTTGCGTCATCGGAATCATCATCATCGGAACAATCATCGTCAGAATCCAAATCATTGTTATCACGCGTAACTGAATCGAAAAAGTAATCATAGTTCTTTTTTATCGATAAATATATAGCATTCACAGTCATAAGTCCTTTTAACAGACCCCGAATTTGTTTATACACTTCACTATTTACAGAAGGTAACGCCTTCTTATTACCTATAAAGAATGTTATTAAATTTTTCAATTACATTTTTTTGTGTTATAAGTGGCACTGCACTTGTTCGTCCTTTTTTACCACCCATTATAATTTGTTCTAGTTCGTAGTTAAAAAATATATCACTTACACGCACTATATACGTACAATACCAATAATACGTATTTAACACGAATAATTATTATTTTCCTTATAAAAGCACAGTCTTATACAACGTTCTATGACATTCTACCACTACTAAAGGAAAGACTAGTTTTGTGATTTTTTTTTCGAACTACCCTCGCTCACAATTAGTACTCGCCACTTTTGGCAAAATCTTTTTTTCAAACATTTTACCACTTTTAATGAACGATTTCGGATCAAGAAACTTGTTAATGTGTAATTAAAGGCTAGTACTAAATATACAAATGCCTTATAGTACTGTACATACTCAAATAACGGAGGGCCCCGCTGGCACCATATTAAATTGTAAGCTGTTTTTCTCGCAAACAGTATTGACAAAATGATTTTAATTTGCACATTACTAATTATAATGAAACGTACTAAATGATATTGTAGTAAAAATTTAATTATATGTCCTAGATAAAAACGGCCCCGCTAGCCAAAGCTTTCGTTTAATTCAAAATTATTCTGTTGTCTTTGGGATACTAAATCAAATTTTTCTCATACAGACAATACTAAATGCGTTCTATGTCATGGTATCATCCACATTTTCCTAAAATGCAGGGTCCCGCTAGGTATACGGACATCATACTGTTGTGCCATTATTAGGGGATGGTGCTTGCCTCTTTCGAGCATTATCATCCATCACTATTACATTAAGGATTGTAAGTATATATGTGTTGTGTATGTATGTTAGTTTATTTGTTTGTTTGTTTCTTAATTTGTCATCATTGAACTCGAAAATTAGACCTATCTTTTAAAATTCTTTCACTATTAGAAAGCTACGCTCACTGTGCGATGCGCATGCATAGCAATATCAGCTTTTTACTACGGAAAATATCACACTCACACAGAAATAAAAGAATCTTTTAGATGTGGTCATACTAGCAGCTACATGGCAATAACCTGATCAAGGACAAAAGCAACTTTTTACCGCGGGAACTCAATCCCACGGGAAAATTCTTTTAGCGGCGGGTGAAACATGAAAATATATAAAATATCAAATCATTACTTTAATGACCTCTTGCAAAATTTCAGCCTGATTGGAGTTTTTTTTTTTCATATGCCATTTCGGATTTTTGTGATAACCGGAAGTTGCTCACTATTACCCCCTATGAAACCAAGTTACCTCCCCCTCCCCTCGCTAACTGACAGGTGCCTCTCTCGGAGGCAACGCGGAAATCCACTCAGCATCACCTGACGAACAACTATGCCAAGATTGATCAACAATGGGCCCGATTCGTAACCATCCCGACATAACTAAATCTCAACTAAAATTATTGCTATCCTGTTCTGTTCTCTAATGATAGATAGTGACAGGTATGGACTTATATTAGTTAAATCGTGTATTTTGCAACCACGAATTGCTACAAATACCTACTTTTTCAAACGGTTCCCATACAACAAATCGCATTAACAGCGCCTCCAATACTTAAGACATGTCGGCTTGATTTGACAGATAACGCTTAAAATCAAGGATTTTAAACGATATACAATAAAAAAAACCGTGAAGGATAAATCTTCTGACCTTTTTCAATATTTTTATTCCGAAAGTGACACTGGTAAACTTAACGACATCTAGAATATCTATTGTGTAAATGCGTCGTTTTTCATACACGTTGGACAATCTGTATTTATGTAGGTATGTATATCGCGAAAGTGAAAGAAGGCATCTTAATATGTGGACAAAGAATAGAAGCTTATTAATTATTTTACACACCTCTGCATTATTATATCAACATAATGTATCAAGGAACTTGCGTTTAAAGCAATAAAATATTCCCAAGGCATTTAAAGTTGTATGGAAATCCTTAATAGCCCAAGGGTTATTATGAGATTTGAATTTGGAATGTCATATCAAAAAATTGCCTGTGTGTGTATTAAAACTGTTGCCACACTCGCCTTCTGCGCCTCCCGGCGAGTGTAAAAAGGCTGTATGACTAGTTATCTGTATGTGCTCTTTGTTTTGTATGGAAAAAAATAAACTAAAAATAAGAAAACGCGGTTTGTTTTTGCAAAAGTTTTTGTGTTGCATTGATCTTTACTTCCATTTCGTAAATTGTCGAGTAAAATTAATATTTTGACTCCAGAAGACGAAGACATTGTGACTAGTATTTTATCGTATTTTGTTATTTATGGTGAATATGTTAAATATGAACAATTCGTTTTTTTGGAAAAATAAGTAGTGGAGTGTGTATTGACTTCCGGATCTGTTGCTGGTATGTTTTCAATATTTATTTATCTATCAATAATACATAATTAATAATAATAAACATGATTAGGTATATTTCTGAACTTTATCATCTTGCAGACGCCTGCCACCATCTAAGTAATCTGTGCAGTAGGTGTGTAAAATATAGTATGCTCCTCGGGAGTAAAAGTGTCTTCGCCTTGGGCAGACTTGAATCCCTCGCTACATTCAGGATTCTTGTCATAATACCCTCGCTTCGCTCAGGAATTAAAGATTTAATCCTAGAATCCTTCATTCCGCTCAGGATTCAATATGCTGCCCGTGGCGTTATACACTGCTTTATTCCCTCGTTGCATAATATACTATAACCCAACAGTGTGGCGGTGGCATTAACAAATGAAACATATTAACCAACAGATAGACGGTGTAGAAAGAAAATACCAAAAGTTAACCTAACTAAGTAATGCATTCGACAAAATAAAATAGTGTGTGAATGCGAAATCAATGTAGGAAAATCCGTAGGCGATAGAGTGGTAGGTGAGGGAGTGGGGAGGGCCTCGGGGCAGTTTCAGAGGCGCATCAGTCAGTATAAATAAAGTGGCGGTGCGCCCTGCCCGCCCGCGCCGCGCTGTTGCAGTGCTACGGTACCGGTACGCTGCGCTTCTCAGCTCTCAGTAAGTAAATACAAGTTTTAAAAAATATGGCGCCCCGGTGAAATTTAAATCCAGCTACAATTAAAATAATTTTTTCCTTCTCAATCTTCTCACTAACTAATATTGCTGTTCTCCTTTTACAGTACGCAGTTTAGTTTGGAAGTTGTAAACTTTTTTAATTTTTTTATGGTGCATTTTTTATTAATAATTAAACTCTTAAGGTCGTCAGTCCAAACGATTTAAATACTTTATTACTCGACTGAATTTATTGCATTTATTCTGTATTTTCAGGAGCTTTTTACATTTTTGCTGCGTATTTAGGATTTAAAAAGTTGCCGTCGCGTGAAACTTTCGGCTTACTTCGACAGGTTAAAGATTTTTTGCCAATATTATTAGATTTTCTATTTTTTAATGCATTGCCAAAATATTTAATAATGTACTTTTAATTTTGCCGTCGGGAATGTACATTTATCTTCTGACCTTTTTCAACGTATGTTAACACTAAGGTTTTAGTGACTATTTTATAATATGTAGATAAATATCATTTGGGCTAAGTGAGTTTTTAAATACTTCCATTTTAAATACTTTCATGCTGGACTGGGAGTAATAGAATAACATAAAATGTGCCAGTTGCATCTCCTCCCGGGCATGCTGTAAATACCAGCTAAGGGATTCGAGGGTTTCAGTGTATTGCAATTAAGGCGATGGGCTGACAACCCGTATACATAATCATGTGAACATAACCCTCAAAACTTATCAGACGTAGCAGAACGGCCTTTGTTTTTGCTCTGCCTACCCCATTAGGGATAAAGGCGTGATGATATGTATGTAAATATACTGATACGTTACAATATAATGATACGTAACATATTCAAATTGCAAGTTATTGGGAAAATATTAACATAATAGTATGCTTTTTTTAAAATTTTCCATTATTGAATACAAATACAATGAAAATTAAAAAAATATACTAGACTTTAATATTTTCCAAATCACATTCTTGGGATTGCATTATGAAGATGTTACGTATCATTTGAAGTATATTTCACAAAAAAATATCAAACCGTACGTATCTTGAGCAGCCCAAACTTCATATGTTTTGAAAATTATTTTAACTTTAAACTTGTGACTGATATTCAATGATGTGATATATTTTTAGAATCAGTTCAAAACGTCCATTCATATCATACCACACATGATAGGTCCCAGAACATATTTTTTTTAATTTTCCATCACAAAATCACCTAGAATTGAAAAAAATAATGTACCATCCTCAAAACTTTCCCTAGTTCAAAAGGCCCAAATACATCTCAACTGTTCTACTCTTCGTTCTGTACTAAATTCTAAATATGTAATCATTGGTACTCATTCTAGAAAAGTCTACAATGAATTTTGTAAGTAAGAAGTAACTGTATTTATAGAGTTACATATGACTTATTTTTTAAGGGTCAAAAACGGGACTTCGCTGTCTATGTCTGTCCGTCTATCTGTCCGTCTGTCTGTCCGTCCATGTGTCAACAGGCTGTATCTCATGAACCGTGATAGATAGAGAGTTGAAATTTTCGCAGATTATGCATTGCTGTTGCCGCTATAACAACAAATACCTACAATAAAATTAATATTTAAGGGGGGCCCCGTGATTTTCTGTCTGTTACCGCAGGCTGCATCTCATGAACCGTGATACCTAGACAGTTGATATTTTCAACGATGATGCATTTTTATTGCCGTTATAATAACAAATACTAAAAACAGAAAAAAATAAGGAGGCTCCCATACGACAAACGTGATTTTCTGTCTATCATCAGGCTGTATCTCATGAACCCTGATAGCTAGAGAGTTGAAATTTTCACAGATAGTGTACCTATTTCTGTTGCCTCTATAACAGCAAATACTAAAAACAGAAAGAATAAAACAAATATTTAAGGGGGGCTCCCATACAACAAACATGATTTGGTTAAAACGTAACCTCCCGTAAAAACCTACTACCAACATTAATGTCAAGTAGGCAAAACCAATCATCACTGTCAGATCAGTGCGTTTTAAAATCTACGAGCGACATCTGGAACAAAGAAGACGAAATAATATCCTGCTACTATTATTATAGCTGCAAAATTTTGTATATTTTTTACTCAATCAGAATCACGCTTCTGTTAAGGCTACGGAACCCTTCGTACGCGAGTTCAACTCGCACTTGGCCGGTTTTTTACTAAAAATGGCGCCACCATCGCTGCGGATAAAGTACTTATTTTGATATTTTTCTAATTATTTAAACTTTTAACTTCCACTGCATTTTCATTTTTTAAACAATTTTAATTAATTTATCGTATGAAATTCAATTTTCCGTCGGCATCAGGTTCGGCGTGTAAACATGCTTTCCTTTTTTTGGAAATGTAACAATTTTATTATGATACTAGCTGTGCCCGCGACTTCGTACGCCTAGTCGTTATGAATAAGAACAACAATGATCTTTTTTTTTTAATTTGATATAACAAACGGGTCCTAGCGCAAAGGGGCGCAGATCTGCTGTAACGCTGTAAGCTGTACCCTGGTTTGTATGAAAAAACATGCAGTGTCCAACATACTGAAAACACATCTAAAAACGCTTCTCCGCTTGTAAGAGCCGCCGATTAGTCCGCCCACCATGTTTTCCATACAACTACAAAGATCAGACAGGTTAGAAAAGCTCTTTGTTCGAGTTTGTCATACAAACCGAGTTACTTACTCAATATTCTCAATAACTATTCAATGGTAGCAATTCGTGTTTGTAAAATACGCGAGTTAACTAATATGTGCGCATACCTGTCACTTTCTATCATCATAAGAGAACAGAACAGGATGGCAATACTTTTAATTGAGATTTAGTTTAGTCGGGATGGTAACGAATCGGGCCTAATGTTAGAGTCTAGGTAAAACACAGTTGAACTAAAAAGTTCCATCAAAAACGGTTCAGTAACAATCAAGAGTTCAATTTCCTCCCTAGCCCTACCTCCTATGTCCCGGTAACATAGATACATACATAATATCAAGCCTTTATCCTTTACGGGGTAGTCAGAGAGTAAAACGCCTCGGAAAAGGCGCCTTCGCCACGTCTGACAAAACTTGAGGGCAATTTTAGATTGTAATTTGTATCTGTAGTGACAGGTTGTCAGCCCGTCGCCTAAATTAGAATACACTGTCAATTCGAATCCATTTTGTTGACTTCTACAGCATTCCCGGCAGAAAGGGCAACTGGAACATTCAATTTTTTCTTACTCCCAGTCCAGCATGGAAGAAAGTCCAGGTATCACTCAGTCAATGCAAAAAAGTTCTTTCAAAATCGGTAGAACAACCAAAATATAATTTCCTGCCTACCCTCTATATCAGGTGGCGTAACAATTTGAATATTAGCCGGGTAACACTCAGTCAAATGAAAAAAAGTTCTATCAAAATAGGTGAAAATATATTTAAATTCAATTTCCTGCCTACCCCCTTAGCAGATGGCGTGATTATTTGTATCTTACGAGATTATCATATTAAAGACAATATCTGTAGGTAGTAGGTACTATTCATTGTTAATTAAGGTTTCAGCATTTTAAAGCAATCAATAGCAATTCTGTCGAAAAAAATTGTGTAAATTGACATAACTTTTTAATTTATTAACGGATTGAAATAAAACAAACACTAAAAGTTAAGTGAAGCTTACTACAATATAATACTGAAAACCGCAAAGCTTTAAAAATAACTGACTTATATTATATTCCTTCTTATTTTGTTGTGTGGGTTTCAATGAACCACGGCGACAATGTTTCAACGCCGCCTAATTTCGGTTTAGCGGGGAAATTAATAATTCGGTATAATGAATGGGTAAATATAACACAATTCCCATCAGCTTCCTTTTTGAAATCAAACAAACAATATAATAATTGCTAACTTTACCAAGTCATTCTGGGCCAAATTGGGACTTACGCCACGCACGTACGTGACGTGTGCTGATGACCGTAATGGGATTACAGTTTTCTTAGAAATTATATGAAAAATATCTATGTTTTGATTCACACTTGTCTTACGTGACGTCGCTGATGCAACCAATGATCCCGGTGCGTGTCTTGCGTAGTAGGTTGCGTCATCTTGCATCAGTTGATGTACGTGTGCGGACGTGGGCGACGTGGGCGACGTGGGCGACGTGGGAATGACGCCGTCAGTGTGCGAGCGAGAAATTAATAGGGCAAAAATTACATGCTTTTTTAGTTAGTTTATGTTAATTTGCCTTTATTTAGTTATTTTTCGACTTTTTTAGTCAAAACGTTCTGCCATCTTGGTGCGTGTTCGGTTTGCGCGTTTTTAATAAGCGTGATTATTTTTTGTAGCGCCCACATCCTGCAAAGATTATAAATAACAAAACAAAATACAGCTTATTAAATATTTTCTTTTCAGAGATTATGATAAAATCCTCCTAATTGGTATTTGTTTTGTGAATAAAAAAAAATTGTTTATTATCCTTGTTGTTTGTTTTGTTACCTAGCCAAATTATCTTTTTGGATACTAGTTATTATTATTATTATTTTATTACTAGCCTATTGTGTCCTACTGCTGGGCAAAGGCCTCCCCTTCTTTCTTCCAAGTCTCTCGGTCTTGTGCAAGCTCCCACCAGTCTTCGCGATAAACTTTAAGATCGTCACTCCATCTTTTACGGGGTCGACCTCGTCGACGATTTCCATCTTGAGGTGTCCATTCTGTGACGATCCTAGCCCACCGCTCCGAGTGCATCCGTCTGACGTGTCCTGACCAGTCCCATTTGAGCTTAGCTGACTTGCGACCTACATCGGCTATACCAGTTTTGGAACGTAAGGTGGTGTTTCTAATGCGATCTTGTCGCTTGACGCCCAAAATGCTACGTTCCATAGCTCTTTGGCAAACCTTGAGTTTGGACTTCTGATTTTCCGTGAGTGACCAAGTTTGAGCGCCGTGGATACTAGTGTAGAACCTAAAAATAAGATATCTATAGGTATCTTATTTAGGGAGTAATATTAGTATTTAATTCTCTGGCTTTCCTATCGATAAAACTCACCCTACGCCACTGATACCCACCACGGCTAAACTTATTGATTAAAACGTGGGTGATACTGTTCCATGTAGAAGGCAAAAGATCAAGAGGCCGATCACCTACCAGATGGACAGACTCAATTAAAATAGTGACAAAGGCAACCATCACTGAATGCTCTCGCAGCGCAGAAAATCGACAGAAATGGAGAAACATTGCCAAGAAAGCGGTTTCAAGCCGAGAGACCTCAACTTAGTACACATCGGAGCAACCACGACCACTCTGTCAAGAGTGTACGACTGAGAAGAAGGATACTGTTCCCACAAATTTTGCACGCGGCTACTTCTAAAAGGCACTAATTTCTTTTATATTCACAAAAATACAGCTGTTTTGGGGAACAACGTAGGTCAATCCTTACCACGTGAATATATCTCATTCCCTCGGGAAGAATCACGTGGTCGTGATTAAATACTGGATTAATTTTGTGAGGATAAATAGGTACGATACGGTTTCTGCTGCGGCACCTTTGGATACAAAATTATTTGAATAGAATATATTAGAATATAAAAACACCCATGTAATACTTAAATTGTTCTATGGGCTCCAAGATTCCTTGCTCGAGCTAATAGGTCTTGAAGAGTGTCAAACTTAAGTCGGCCATATCTCGGAAACAATCGATCCTATACTACTCGTGTGCAGGGACAAATTATAGGTCTCGACAAGATCTTTATATCCTTAGAGCAACACGGCCTTCCGCAAGTTTATTTCGGTTGACAGCTGTAGTTTAGTTTAGCTCAATAGTTTTGACATTGATACGACAGGCTCTGTCCGTATAGTTTCGTTCCAAGCCGGACCAATGCGAGCCAGTCAGTGTGAATCAAAGTGGCATTCAGAGAAATAATTAATTTAGGTATGGAAATTGGAATTTAGGGAATTTCACATTCAAGGCAATCGATACTTCAAATATTCAGAGTTTTTAGGGAAAGGGATCTTTAGGGAAATTGACATTCAGGTAAAGGGACGTTTGGAGAAATGGACATTCAGGGTTTTCATAGTCAGTGTCTGTCTGCGTCAAAAGTTTACTAGTCTTTCTCTTCATTATTCATGTACAAGAAAAATATTCGATTATGAACACCTTTTAAGTACTTGTACCTGTCGGAGAGTTTTACGAACTCCGCCGAGATGCTTTACGTGCCCATTCGGCAGCATGGACCATCATACTTTTCGAACAATCAGGTGATCAGCCTGCAATGTCTTATCTTAACAAGAATCAACAACACAACGTCATTTACCATAAAGATAAATTAAATTAAACTATCCCAAACTTTATAAGTTAAGTTGTGTCTACAGTCGAATTGGCACCACTACTGTCTGATCTGAAGATTACAGTAACATGTCAGAGTTCTTTTTAGGGTTCCGTACCTCAAGAGGAAAAAAGGAACCCTTACAGGATCACTCGGTTGTCCGCCTGTCTGTCTGTCCGTCCGTATGTCAAGACCCTTTTACTCAGTAATTCGTGAATGTATCAAGTTGAAATTGATACTGAATACTCAAGTCTAGCTAGGGTCCCTTGAAGCTGTAAATGTAAAAGAATCATACTTCTAAGTCTTCGCAATCGAAAGATACGAACGTTTGTTTGATTAATTGCAAGGGAACTGAAAACTAACATATACTTTTTTTGTGATCTAACTAAAAATTATACTTTTTGGATTTTTTCCTTTGGTTGTGCTAGGAGACATTGCTTCTCGCCAAATTTCAAGATCCTAGGTCACCGGGAAGTACCCTATAGGTTTTGCCATCCTCAAGATATAAAAACCTACTGGGTACTTCCCATGGACCTACTTACAATCATGAAATTTAGAAGGAAGCAGTGTCTAATAGCACAATTAAAGGGAAAAATCTAAAAACTGTAAATTTGTTCAAATATCACCAAAAAAAGGATTACAAACTTATTTAAGTAGTCGTCTAACTTATATCTAGTATGGGGACAACAGCAAACTTAAGTTTGTCCTTTAGTCCAGTTGATATTTTTGGGTGAAAAAAGTCTGGAAGCTCCAGGGAGGGTTCTATATTCGCTTTAAATACTCCTAAGTTGGCACGGAAGCCTCGGTGAGCGAGTCCGACTCGCAAATGACCGGTTTTTTTTTAGATTAAGAACTCTGCTGCTAGTCGACATGGAAGTAGAATTGGGTACTTGACTGGGTAGCTTAAAAAATTCAAAACGTTTATACTTAAAACTAATGGATAAAAATATTGTGGATTTCATTCATCATAAAAAAAATGCACATTTAGATTTTAATAATCGAATTAAAAGTATATAAGTTATTGATTTGATTAGTCAATATTTACTAAAATGTGACGTCATAATTTACTATTTTCATACAAAAAAGCGTTTTTGACATTTCATAAAAAGTTGCTGATTTGACTAGTTGGAAAGTATTCTTGGTGTTAAAAGGTTGAGTTGTTGGTTATCAAGATGGTCGTGGTTATGTTACTTTGTGTTTGATATGACGGAGTGGCGAGTGGCAAGTGCTGCGGCGAGTCAATGTCACGCCTGTGGTCGACACGCGACACTCGACAACCCTCCCCCCCTTCCGCCACCACCACCGCCACGGGCACAGTCTGCATTAAAACTTTATAACCTACCTGTATTTGCGCACTTGTTTCAAATTGCATATGAGTAAAACTTGTTGTTTGAATTACACAAAATGATTCCGTCAATTCGAACGTGAGCTTATGTCTCTAAGTTTGTAACAACATTTTATTAGATTTTAGATAACATATTTACAGAGGTATTTCAAAATAGTGCTTGTTCAACAGAAATTAAGTTATGAACATTTAAATTTTGTATCCGCATTTACTTTGATTTTTTTTTTTTTTAGTACTTTGATTTATTTTTTAGTTTTTTAAGATTGATGGAAACAAGTCTGCTGTCCACATCTATACTTTTACTGTGGCTTCACAGAATACCAGCTCTGTAGGAAGCTGCCGCTCGCTTCCTGCACACATGCTGAGTGGAGACCATTTTTGTTCCTATCACACCACACAGTATATTTAAGTAACTTAGATTATACGTACACTATTGTAACATGTTATTATTGTGTTGTGTGTGGAACAAAATAAATTTATTTTAATTTCATTTTCATTTCATTTCGATGTTTAGATTTAATTCTTTCATATTTTTGAGAATTTTCGAACTCATCTTGCTATTAAAAGTGAGAGATTAAAAATTCTCCACTGGCAGGATTTGATCGCTCTGCCTATTAAGCTACTGAGGAGGTAATCATTTTTTTTAAATATATTTATTTTCAGATACTACTGATACTTAAAAACTCAGCAAAATGGTCTGTTTTAGTTTGAAACTTATGAAGATAATGCGCGTACACTTGAAAAATAAATCAGTTTTAATTCCAAATATGACGGCTACCTTAGCAATCCTAAATTGAGCAAATTATTATGCATTATCCAAAGCAGAACCTTCGGCACGTATTCTAGATTCTAGACGATCATGTTTCGTTGCATCGCCTTCGTCATTAAAGTAAAAAGCTTTGCAATTACGAAGTTAAAGAACACGAGGATGCATCTGAAATAAACTTGAATGACATGCTCCTTGCAGGGCTGTGAGTCTGGGAGTTGTTAGTTAGAGGATGTTTAACTTGAATGACATGCTCCTTGCAGGGCTGTGAGTCTGGGAGTTGTTAGTTAGAGGATGTTTAACTTGAATGACATGCTCCTTGCAGGGCTGTGAGTCTGGGAGTTGTTAGTTAGAGGATGTTTAACTTGAATGACATGCTCCTTGCAGGGCTGTGAGTCTGGGAGTTGTTAGTTAGAGGATGTTTTTACAAACACTCGGAACCTGGGTGTTACGGATATTAATCCGTGTTTTCATATTTTAACTTTCATGTGAAATGCGAATACCTAAGCGTACGTACCAGTGTTGGGCCTTTTTTAGTTTTATTGACGACTAAAAACTAAAACTTAATTAGTCAAGTTTGACTAACGATTGAAAATTGAATTAGTTTCAATTGTTAGTCAAAGTTGATTAATTTTTTTAGTCTTAATTGAAAATTTTGATTGAAAACTCAGTAGCCATTATGGAATAATTGTAAAAAAAATAAAAAAAAATTAACTGGTCTAGTAGTCTGAGTCATGGGCTCCCGAACAGTAGCGGTCCTTAACTTTCAGCTTTCGCGAAAAGGACTTGCGTAAGGGACTTGCGAAAAAGACTTGCGAAAGGGACATTTCGCGAGGGAGACATTTTGCGAAAGGGACATTTTGCGTAAGGGTCATTCTGCGAAAAGAGACATTTTGCGAAATCGACATTCTGCGGAGTTACGAATTTAGGTCAGTCAGACACCAGTACGTGTGCCTAACGTTAAGGATTTGAGTATACTTTAGATAATACCTAACTTATTAGTAATCTGTGACATTACAATATAAAAACATGCAAAAAGATATGAAGACAAATAAAACTAAGTTAAGAAAGTATTCAAAAATATTTTAGTTAAAAATTTAACTTTAGTTAAACTAAAAACTAAAATGGATCACTAACCATTTAGTCAAAATTGAAACTTAAATTATCAATCATGATTGATTTAGTTTTAACTAATTTAGTCACTACATTTTAAGTTGACTAATCAATTGATTGAAAATATTAGTGATTGAGACCAACTCTGGTACGTATCTATTTTCTTGTGTCGAGTATATTCTCAGATTTAAAATTTATCTAGATTGTACTGATTAAATGTAAGCAAAGTGTTCCTACTTACAAATTTTTACTCATACCTTTAATCTGGAGTGTTAAATAGTGTACCTTGTTTTAAAGTGAGGAGCCTCCCCTGATATCAGGAGGATTTAATTTGATCAATCATATCGGTAAAAGTGTACACGCAAAATGTACTCATTTGTACCTACTAGATCTAGTTAGTTTGTAATATTGATCGTACGTTGAGTAATTAATACCTATACTTAATAACAGTTTTTTTTAGTGCGTACGCGCAGCAATAATAATTTATAATGTTTGCTACCTCAATTCAATCTTTTGTTTGAAAATACGGCTCCTGATACCAAGAAGTCTGCACACTTTGAAACCGTTATATCGCAGCCATTCAGAGCGCACGATAAATGTACTTCTTATCCATTGAGTACAAATTAGTACCTACCTACATTTGCGTACATTTAGGCAGTATATGATCAAAAGGAATTTTCGAACTATACCCCGAAAAAGCTTGCTTTGAGCGCGTCATTTAGTCAATAACAGTTTGACGGTTTTACTTTATTGACAACCTTGCTTTGTTTCGATGCTTCACAGGATTTTTTGTTGCAAAATCGAAAATATGTTCAATGTCGGTATATTTTACACAAAGAAAATTTTATACAATATTGGATCTGGATTAGCCTGGGTAATCTTACATTCCTAATCGAACTTGTGAGTAAGATGTCTTGTTTAATTGTCTCTCCTTGCTCCCGTCCATACACTTGGATTAATTTTTCTTCTGGCGTGTGGGTTTTGAATCGATCGATCCGATAAGTCCTGTCAGAGTTTTTAAATAATTATTAAGCTAGCTAAACAGTATCAGTCGAGTTCTTACTTCAATAATTGACCCAATAAATAATACTCATACAGGGTGGCTGAGGCTGTATACTATATACAGGGATCAATAACGTCATGAATAATAGTAAAAAAATCTACGCGTTAAAATTATTTACTTTCCCATGCATCAAAGTGACTATTTTGTACTGATCAAATGGTCATTTTGTACGGCAAAGTAAAAAAAATAGTAGGATTTTTTAAATATTTTTATGGGAGCCTTTATAGTTACCAAACACCTCCAATCTACAGCACGCAATTAAATTAACATCCTGTGTACATGTTGATCGACGGACAATGATTCAGACTGATTGCCAATAGCAGGGACAAGGAGATATCGAAAAATTGACTAGCTGTGGGTGGATGTGGACTGAAAATGATGATACACGACAGCCAGTAAAAATTCTGATGTTATGTACTTTGTGATGAAGACACACTAGCCGATTCAAGTGGGCCTAGACCTAGACTTGTTTTCGATTTTTTTCTTGCGAACTTTATGTAATGCAAACATTACTTACGTAAATAATATTTGAAATAACAAATCAAAAATTTCATCCGCCGACAGGATTTGAACCCGCGTCTTTGGAAAACTGGTCCAACGCTCTTAACCAACTAAGCTACGTCGACTTAGCTTTATATTATTAAGAAATAAAATATAGTACTGTGAGTGCAAAAAATCTATAAAAATACTTACTTAATTGACTACTTAATTGACCGGGAAAAGGGATACTTCGGGGATGTACCTACATTATGTACATTGCAAAACGGCCAATCTGCAAAATGTCCTTTCATTTCGGCCAATGAGCGTTGTAATTGTAAAACGATCATTCCGCGTAGTGACATTGAGCGAGTTTTCCGGCAAATGAGCGAATTCGGGGATTGTGCGTATCATATGTACTCCGAATATTCGTTGGGCAAATGGTTGTATTTGAGACCTTATTCATCCTAAACGAATCAATAAAAAAAGAAGAAGAAATTACTTCATGGCCTAAAATTGCAACATTTAAAAATATTCTAGTTCATACATAACTATGCTTAAAAAAAACTGGAAGTGAACCGTTTTTATCAGTAAATTTCTTGTAACTCCTAAACTATAAGTATTAAAGGCACTTTGGCCTTTGTGATGAAAGTGAGAGAAAACGAAACTCATCGGTACATAGTCTATTTACCACTGTTTCGCCTTCTGTTCGGCTCATCAGATACGGAAGCGTCCGTATGACAGTTGGTTTGCAAGTGCTTCGCTCTTGTGAGCTTAGCTTGTTTGGATCGGAACGGAATCCAACTCTCCGGAGAAGCCGGTTAGGCACAATCTCCGCAGAGTGGTCCTCCCCACATTGCTTTATCTCGACAGGGATACACGTAGGAAAGGCCCCCTTGTGAGGAGGACTGCTCTACAGAGATTGTGCCTAACCGGCTTCTCTTAAAGAGTTCGATTCCGTTCCGATCCAAACAAGTTAAGCTCACAAGAGCGAAGCCTAACTATAATTTATAGTTATTATAATTTCTAGGACCTTACGGGTTACGATAGTTGCATATCTTGAAATCAAGTTAGTCATTTGCTGGATCTATAGCCTTAAATCTTATCCAACATACCTACTTAATGAAAAGACATTTGGAAAATTAAGAAACATCTATTTATCAATCAGTTTGCGTACCTACTGATTAAAAAATAATATTATTATTATTGTTAGCCTATAATTGTCCCAATTTCCCAGTGGGACTAAAAACCTTTGTTTAATCATTTAAATGTAATATAATTTATAATATCGTCTATTGTTGCGGTCGCTGAATATTTGTTGATAAAACATATAATATTTAAACGGATAAAATGTTTACTCTCATGACTGCATGCCAATTGTTTTAAAGGTTTGTTGATGGTATAATGCTTTGAGTATTTTAAGATTTATTACGAACAAAACATTACTTATATACATGCAGCAAAAGGCTCTTACTGGTGGGCCTAATTCCTAATAAAGATATAGGATATTCAATGTATTAGTCCCCTTTCGGTCTTTCATCGGCTCGAAAAACCACTTGATTAGATGAAGAAGTTCCCATTCAGTTAAAAAAAAGTGAGCTCCTTGATGAAGCAAGTGTGAAAGTCTCAAATTATGTTCGTTTGATCTTGATTACGATGGTGCGGTGGCACTCTAAAAAATTATGCGTGTTGTAATTCTTTGACGTCATCATTTTTATTTTATGAAATTAACTTTTTTAATCGCGGATTTAATATACAATAAGTAGCTACATATTTATACAGGGTGTAAAAAAAGTACTACGTTCCTTAAAACCACATGTTCTGCTGATGATACCAAACAACTTCTCCAAAGCACAAAATTTTAAGCTCGAAATATAATTTTGCCTTGTCCATACAAAACTGCAGATCCCGGAGAGCATGTTTGTATGGAAAAGGCAAATTTTCTTTTCGAGCTCAAATTTTTTCTTCTTTGGGAAAGTTGTTTGGTATCATCAGTAGAACATGTGGTTTAAAGGAACGTAGCACTTTTTTTACACCCTGTATAATCAGGATCTTTATTAATCACAATTTCACAACGGCTAAACGTAAACTATATCTAAATGTACCTAATGTCCAGCGGCAACGACTGTTCTGATATAGCATCGGTTCATCATATATTTAAGAGCTTTGCTCTTGTTGGTGGAGTATAATCGCCAAATTTCTTTGGTGCCAGCCTTTACCTTAACTTCTCTATACGACGTGACCTCAATCTTTTCTTTGATTTGGTCCATATAGATTCTTCTAGGCCGACCTCTTCCTCTTCACCCTTCAATTTTTCCTTCTAATATAGTTTTTAGTAAGTCATGTCTTAATAAGTGTCCTAGCATCTTTCTTCTTCTGTTTTCGATGATTTTCAATATATTCCTCTTTTCTTTCACTAAATGTAATACTTCTTCGTTTGTTTTTTTCTCTGTCCAGCTTATTCGTTCCATCCTACGCCACCACCACATCTCAAATACTTCGAGTCTTTCGTCCCTCTGTGTAATTGTCCACGTTTCACATCTGTATAACGCCACGCTCCAGACATAATACCTTTATGAGTTGATAGAAACTCGCTAGAGGATAGAAACTCTTACGACACATTTCCATCTCGTAGCATCTCGTAATTGTAATTGCTTCATGTGAATATTGTTCGTTACCAACTCATTTTATCAGATCTGTCTAAGATCTGTCAGTCTTTTTATTTAGATACTTTTCTCCATATACTACGAAGCATTTTATCCCCGACATTCTCGATGCGCGTAATGTGATCATGAATTTTAGGGTCGTATTTATAATCATCTCTCAAGAGTGACAGCGAGTTTGAGTTTGTATCAGAAATGTTTTTGCAGTACAAAACGACCTGTCAAATCCAAACTTTATATTGCTCTCAATCTTGAGGTCGCTTTATAAATACGAGCCTTAGAATACGTTTATAAACGCTCGATGGTGGCTTCGATATTCAGCTCTTTTAAAATTAATATGTTGGTGTGATGGGCAGCAGCAGGTGGGGTATCGTTTCTAAGGCCTCTATTTTCCGTCGGTCCTGTTTATTCGGAACTAAAATTTAGATCCGGATTAAAGGGTCGATGGTTATGTGTGGTTTGCGTTTTTTTTACTGATTTTCCTTCTTTATGTTACTATTACATTAATAAGCAAGCAAGCAAGCAAAGAAAACATTAACGAACACAAAATGAGTTTCCTTATTTTTTGTGCAACTGTGCCTGTGCTTTTATGATGCAAATATTGCAAATTAGGAGAATGCATTTTGTTTATAGCTTTAGGAGATGGTCAAGACAGGAAAGCACTGATTTTTCACAACAAATAAATTTATTTATGTAAGCACACACCATACATCATTGAGGTACGAATAGAAGAGCAAAGACATAAGAATATCATAAAAAAAGTAATAATTAAAAAGTTTGCATATTGCATAGTATTTACTGTTGGTTATAAGATACCAACACATTTACGCTCTGACAGGTTATCGACAGGGCATTGATGCTTTCTTGCACTAAAATAACCATGATATCTTGCAGTATTGTCATGAAAGAATGTTGCTTTTTTCACCATCTCTCAGCGGCTGGAAAGCAGGGTTGCCAACACTGAAAAAAAAAATCCTCGTACATGTGCAGCTAAAATAAAATCTCGAATTTTGACCATCAAACCTCGTAAATATATTATATGCGTTGAAATCGTGCTAAATCAAAATTAATGCATATTGTTGATTATGTACTTTTACTCAATGAAATAAACCATGCAAGTTTCCTACTAAATAAAACATCACTTTGTGTTGTATTGTATCTCAAAAAATCTTTATTAATACTCAGGTACAATCACAAAAAAAAACTAAATGTGTCTATATTATAACGAAAATTGTGTAGGTGTAAGAAGTATCTTCAAGTTGTGATAGATTTCAAGTATGTTTGTATGGTGGGTCGTATTATCAAAAATCAAAATCTCGTACATAATTGTACGAGGTTGATACTTCTATAATAGACTGGGAGTGATAGAAAAACATAGAATGTGTCAGCTGCATCTCTTCCCGGGCTTGCTGTAAAAACCAGCTAAGGGATTTAAGGAATTTAAGTGTATTGTAATTTAGGCGATGGGCTAACAACTCGTCACTATAGCAATAACATACACATCTTATATCTGTAAAAACCCTCAAAACTTGTCAGACGTCGCAAAACGACCTTCTTTTAAGTCGTTTCTGCTCTGCCTACCTACATAAGGGATAAAGTCGTGATTTTTTGTACTTATATATGTATGTATGTATGTTGATAGTGTCCTCGTACCTCGTACGGAAGACCACAAATCTCGTATTTGTACGAGGAACCAAATCGCATGCGAATGTTACTCTTTCGTATGCGCATTAGCTTTCGAGAGCGGTTCAAAAATACGACTCCTGGAGCTGTATTTTTGAACCGCTCGAATCGAAATCGCATGCGAAAGAGCAACTTCCGCATGCCAATTTGTATGGAAATCGCATGCGAACGTTACTCTTTCGTATGCGCATTAGCTTTCGAGAGCGGTTCAAAAATACGACTCCTGTTCTGTTCCCAGAGTCAGGTCGCATCGCCCAACTAAACATCACGGCGTAAGATAACCGTTCTCTGGTGCATTGTTTCTCTGTGAACCGATTCCCCGCTACGAGCAACTATGTCTGCTACTTTACTCAGGAAGTTTTCAATAATCTTATGGGTGTGATGCTACCCCGCCTTTTAATTTCTCTTGAGGGGCACTCAATTGATCACTAAATCTTGACTAAAATTGTCACCTGTCATTTTCATGAGAGAACGCGGAAAGGGACGGCAATAATTATGGTAAAGATTTTGTTAAGTCGTGTTTTCACCGAATTGACAGAAATAATGAAACACTAGCTGGTTGGATACAGTTGAAAATAGAAGTTCACAATAATTAATTTGTTCCCACGTCATCTTACCTTCTGCCGTTTTAGTGCATTCACCTTAAAATGCTCATACCTCCGGATTAAGTAAACCCATTACAATGAAATAAAGCCTATAAGATGCGCCGAAATAAGCTTAACAAATAACCGAAAACTGGATTTTGATCCGTGTTGTGGTTTGCGAGTTTAACCAATACATACAAACATCCAAACAGACAAAATTACCTAGGCTTGATAGATTTTGATGGAAACTAAACCAAATGACTCGCCATTTGGTTTAGTTTTCATCAAAATCTATCAAGCCATTTCTTACCTATGTATGGGACCTCAAAGTGGAGATGTTTCGAAAATATTTCTATGATTTTAAAAGACTGGGCGACTGTTATAAACTTATAACTTATTTTTTTAAGAATCTGCTCTTGGAGCCCTTTCATTTGATATGCCACACCCCAGAATTAAATAAATTTAAAAAAATAATCCCATACAAAAATTGATGACGTAAGCAGGTTTTTCCTATGGGAATTATGTTTTAGTACTTCGAGTCGAAATGAGGGCTATGATCTCAAGGACATATGTACCAAACGGCTAGACCCTCTTATTAACCGCCATCCGCCATATGGTTTTTTCAAGATCTACAACTAATAGCAAATATGTCAAGGATCAATTCATTCATACACACTTGTGAGGCCCCGAGTACTCCCTGTGGCCCGGTGCCTTACAGATAGTAATACTAATAATTAAAAAAAAGGGAGTAAAATAAAAGATAGTTAGAATAGGCACACAGTGGGTAGGTATATTTTAAAGGATATGAAGGTAAGAGAAGTTATAACATTCGGCTCCCAAATATGGACCCTGGAAAGATACGAGCGATCAGTTAGAGTAGAAATGCTCTACGAGGAGCTAGGGTGAACTGATTGATCGTTCCTTTTTACATATTAAAAAATATAAATAAATACCTTTTTAGGGGGTGATTCCAGATAAATCCGTAATATTGCTATAGAGAATTCAGTATTCTATCGTTGGTTATTTAATTTCACAAAGTCTTTTAGTTTTGGTTTATTTTCATACCACGTTTGTTGAGATAATGAGAAAAAAAAGTGACAAATGTGTGAAAAAAAAGAGAGGAATTCAAAATTTGAATTTGAAGTCAAAAAGGGTGGCCAGTGTTTAGACAGCCAGTGCTATTTTGAGGCGTGCAGAATGAGTACGCGTAACGCATCGTTACACACTTTTCATGTATGGTGTACGGTTTTTCTATAAACTGAAAGAAACTGAAATACCTACAGGGACGCGGGGGGTGACGTGCAAGGGGGGGAGGGGGTGGGAGAGTAAGTAAATTTCAACTTCCGTTTATGATGAACATAAATATTATCCCAAAAGACAAAAGTCTGTGGATAATTTTGCCAATTTTTTATCTAGAATGCTTGAACTTAATAGTTGTTAACGGAGTTAGACTTAAAGCTTAAAATGGTTAATGTAATTTTCAGCAAAATTGAAATTAAGTTAAGTTGTCACAAAACTGTAAGTACCTATGTAATAAACAACAAATAATAGTAAACTACGCCAGATATTTTAGAAAAACAATGATAACTTGCATTATTGTAAGTTTGCAGAAGAAAAAAAACAATTATATAATATCAGCAGTGAAACCAGAAACATACCTAATTGACCGAAAACAGTTTTTACTTTTAATAAAAAGTTACAATTATGATAGGTACTCCTTATTAACGCATCAATGATTTAGTAGATTCACACTGTCTAAACTAAAATTATAGCTATATTCATATCACTTCCTTAGATTGAACCACGCTAAAATCCAAATTTTTGATATTGGAAAAAATTACTAAACTATTAATGATTAATTTTATAATATTATGTTTGTGTTCCCCCTGAATCCAACCTACGACTTCCGGGTAAATAAGATAGTATAAAGGCAAAGACTTCTATATAAACTGAATAAAGGCAGTTACACTAATTTACCGTTGTTGAATGCCGTGTACCATGAACACTCACGGAAGCTTGCACAAAGGCCGCCTTCAGCCAAAACAGAAATTTTAAAACAGAGCGTTGGAACAGTTGCGCGATCTGGTAACTTACTGTACGTATATTATATGTTAACGGCAATGTGTACTGTGTATGTATAACTCGGCATTACATACAATGCCTAGTATATACCTATAAAATGCTTGGTTCTGAATGACTGACTTAATGACTGACTGACGGATTAAAGTACAGCCTAAACCGCGAAAGAAAGTTGGATCAAGTCACAATGGATCAAGTACCTTATTCTCAAAATCGAAAGCGCATGAAATATTTAAAAAAGACAAGACAACCATAACACTGTACATAAATAAATAAATAATAAAGATGACGTTATGAACGCTTTAAATTAATTCCAATTAGTGAAGAAACTGCAAGGTTATAAATAGCATTTCGAATCTTACAACTTGTTATCACAATATTCTCTGCAATGAAAGCATTTTCTCGAGTAATCCTCCAATTAAATGGAGTACTTATTGATCTTATGAGATTGATTGAGACTTGCTAGCTTTTATGAGATACAAAGAATCGTTGAAATAAACTTGCTTACTTCTTCAAGCATTTTAAATTCAATGTTGAATACATTGGTACGATATGAAATGCGAAATAATGAATAAATGTTCCGTGAAAAATGTACTGTAAAATTGTGTAAGTAGTAAAACTAAAAACTTACAAAAGTGTGAGTGTTCAGAAGTAACAGTCTTATTTAAGGTGATTTCTACCGGCAAGAATCAATGGAAAATTCTAAAAAAATATACATCTAATAAGAAATATACATCTTAGTTCATAGTCTATAATTGCAACATTTGAAAATATTCTAGTTCATAAATAAGTATGCTAAAAATATCTGAAAATAAAGCTGTTTTTATCAGTAAATTTGATATTCCTTCTAAACTATTAGCAGCGCGTACACAGAAATTATTCGTATTATGATTATCTAAAATTGGTACATAGCATTTTTTTATCCGACGCTTAGTTGAATTAGCTTTTTTGTGCGTTTTACGCACATTTTTGACGCGGCCACGGACGTAACCGCCACGCCGTAGCGCGCGTTGATTTGAACGATACTCTAACTCTAAGGCATTACGGGCGATGGTTGCATATCTTGAAAGTAACCCTCTTATTTGCCGTGGGGTTACGCCTTAAAGTCCGCAATGAGTTGTTCTTTCATTTTAATAAATCCTTTGTTTAAAAGCATTGTGTAGTGAAACTCACACTCGCGTCAGTTCCTTCATATAATATTTGCAGTTTTTTAATAGCAGTTGCCCTGAGGTGGTAGCATTGGTTTCATTAATAAATTACATTTGCAAAGAAGTGAAAAATTACAGCGCGAGAAATAAAATTATTCTTTTGTCCATTATCATCTTTCATATCACGAATTTTAATTAAAACAATGTGTTTGGTTTGCTCTCCGAGATACTCGTGCGTATAATTACAGATTTGTAACAATCAGCAATGAATAATGGCAAGACAAATACCTACTTATAAGTTTTTTGATTTTCGTGGTTATTCATTACAATTAGATTATTATTTTGAACGAGATTATAACCACGATTATATTTATTGTTACCTCGATATTTCGGAGTTGTTTAAAACTCCATGGTCACGAGTAGACTGGCGATGCGAATGTTGACGTCTTCGAAGAGAAACCATATCGGTCTACCCTCTTTCGGACGCGACGACTGCGTTCACTTTGACTTCTACCATTGTCACTCACTAGTTTCTCACGACACACTACACTCACGGTATCTACTCGCCATTTTGAACTCGAACCATTTCTGCGGTTGTAAACGTTTAACACTGGGTTACATCTTCACGATTAAAGTTTTTGCATTTCGTGATCTCGATTGCTTCTCGCACTAAAAGCGGTATAAGGTGGCGTTCCGTCGACAGTATTTGGGGGTTATGTAACTCAATCCAGTGATTCGTTTCGGCTTGGTTAAGATGTTCTGCAATGGCCGACTTCCGGGAATCATTGTTTTTTACAGCTCTAATAAGTTCCTTCATGCGGTCGACATATCGCTTGGTCTGACCGATGTACGAGCTCCCACAGCTGCAATTAACTTTGTAAACGCCTGGAGTTTAAAAAGGCAGCTGGTCTTTAGGTGAACGAAGCAATTTTCCTATTTTGTATAAGGGAGTAAAAACAGTTTTAGTGGAGAACTTCCCCAATTATCTGCATACCCTATCTGTTACTCCTTTCACGTAAGGTAAAAACGCTGGTTGCACTTTTTTTTTCCTCTTTAAATATCGATGAAATATCTTCGAAATATCGAGGTAACTATAAATATAATCGTGGTTATAATCCCGTTCAAAATAATAATCTAATTGTAAATACCTACTTATTATGGCACACTACCTAAATTCACATTCTGATTCAACGTACCTACATTGCTTCTTAGCTTATGTGGTCTCCAGTAATGTTAATTTAGCAACATACATACATAAAATCACGCCTTTACCCCTAATGGGGTAGGTAGAGCAAAAACGCCATTAACAAAGGTCGTTCCGCCACGTCTGACAAGTTTTGAGGGTTATTATTATTACAGATGATTTTGATTATGTTTATTGCTTTTGCTATCGTGACATGTTGTCAGCCCATCGCCTAAATTGCAATACACTCGAATCCTTAGGCTTAGCACGCAGTGCGATTTTTTCCGCGCGAATTAAAAACGCAAAAATCTGTGTTGTATCAAAGAATAGTAGTTTATGAAGCTCCTACATAACGAAGGGTTTTACAATGCGAGTGTGTTTTTTGAAATGAGCGCAGCGAATTTCGAAATAGTAACGAGCTTTGTAATACCTAATTATGTGCAGTTTCATACACTATTTTTATCTACTTGAATACATTGAAAATGAATTTACTTACAGGTTTTCCGAAAGCGAACTATCCCAATGTTTTCCTAAACTTTGTTGGTGTATGATTAATGTGCAATATATTTCCGTTACACACACACACTCATATTATATAAGTATTAAATATCTTCTTTTGGTACTATCACATATTTTTAGGCTCAAAATAAATAATTTCAAATAATTTCCCACGAAATTAATTATTTCTATTCATACACACAACAATCAAGTGGCGCCATTGGCCTCCATAGTAAAAAGTTTTGTGATGTTTTGTAGGAAAACGATTCCTCATTGTTAGTAGAGAATAGGAACCAAACTCTTGAAAAAATTTAATCCCGATTTTAGTATGGAAGTGCCGACTCTTAAACGTAGTGATTTTATATCCTCTTTGATATTTGTCGCGCTTGCGCTGTGGGCGTCACGTGGGCTGTTTAGTTTTTATTTATAACTAGATACAAGGTTTTTGGTATCGATTGTGCATTAAGTTATCGATTATAGATATCGATTGTGCATTTGTTAGAGATTCAACAATTTTTTATTTCGCGCGAGTGAAATCGCTGTGCGTGCTAAGCCTTAGCTGGTTTTCACAGCATGCCCGGGAGGAGATGCAGCTGGTGCCTGTTTTTCTATCACTCACAGTTCAGCATGGCAGCATAATTTAGCAAGGATGTGCGGGGGTGGGGGAGGGACTAAAGCTCGCTCGGCGCAACAGGGCCGCCGGCCGTGAGGGTAGGTGAGGGCGCAACAAGTGTCGCCCTCCTCGCCCGAAGCCGCTTAAGTGTTTATTGCGATTGCGACTCCTTCGGTACTTCCTCCGTCACTAATCTGAAATATTTGAGCCGACTAGCTGAAATCTACATACATTACCTGCTTATTGCTTATATATCACTGATTCACTTCACGGTTCGCACTATATCAAATCTTTATTTCGTTCAATATTTTCAGCTTGTCGTGATTTTCGATTGAAATTCGCAGAAGTTGAAATCAATTTTCTCAATTGTATACACATAGGTAGTAGGTAGGTACTCGTAATTTATACGGTACAATGACTTGTATTTTTAATATTATGAACTTTATTTTACATTAATACTACCGCCCTTATCAGGGAAGGCTTGTGGTGACGTATATGAACTAATGATGATGAAGACTCGATGTACATAACTATTTCTGATATTCTTCTGGCTCATAAGAGGAATTTCTATTATGCAAGTAGCTTGCGCGCCAGTTGTAAGTTACATACATGTAACTTGCGCAATGGAAACTTCAACATGCATGTAAACTGCAAGTTACACGCATGTATTTTTTAATTTGTAAAGTAAGCGCGCAAATTACGCTATCTGTGGAAGTTACATGTAAGTTGCAAGCGCATGTGCTAGTTATAAGGTGAAGGCCTATGCCAAACACTTACACGCCAGTAATAACATACACGCAAGTAAAAACCTGTGAGGTTTCCAATTCTTCGAAGTAACTTGTGTGAAGTCAAACAAAGAATGTTCCATTCCAGCTACCCGTCCTCCTGGCAACTATTTATTAATCTGTGGTCCTGGGCACACTGCCCTCGATTCTGGCCGCCCCATTCTTAACTAATTTTAAGATAGCGCTGTCACTTTCTTTACTTTGACATAAGAACAGGATAGCAAATAAAAACATGTGTTTGACGTTCCTAATTTGACATAAGCTGCTTTAAATAAGAACCAAGCATAGAGCATTTTGTTAAATAAGCAATCTAATGTCAAATTTAAGCAATTTAATGTCAGATTAGGAATGTCAAAGTCATGTGTTTATCTGCTATCCTATTCTTATGTCAAATGTAAGAAAGTGACAGCGCTACTAAGAATTAGAATTAGTAACTGGACGGCGTGAATCGAGGCCACTGTCTATAGAAGTCTGCAAAAGGGATTGGAGGGTTATTGTTAGTGTATTGTAATTTAAGCGATGGGCTGAGAACCTGTGCATAGGGACAAACGTATTAGTCCAAAGATACACAGTGAAATCCAAAATTGCCTTCAATATTTGCCACACTGGCGAATTACGCCTATATTACGCCTGCCTACCATGTAAGGGTAAAGGCGTGACTTTACTGTATGTATTATTATATTATATATTATGTAGGTATGTATGGGTCGCGTCGTCCTGGACGAACATTAGCGTCCAGTCACGGGCCGAGCACGCGCCGGAAGCTTGTATTGTTCGCGATGTGTATTGTTATCATAATTTGGCATTGTGCGCGCGCGCCGAGTGCCGTGCCGCCTGACGCACCAGTACCACTCTCGCCTCTGCCTGCGCATCACCGCAGTCAGTGCGCTCGTCACCACCACAGACAGTGCTTCCACTTCATAGCACGTCTCTTACAACATCTAGTAGCAAACGTATTAGTCCAAAGTGTGCAAAAAGAAAAAAATACGTCGAGTGTTGTAGTTTTAGTTTTCAAATGGGTTCTTAAACAGAATTGGTATTAAATTGGGTACATCCAGAACCCTAAAACAGGGGAAAATGACCGATTATTTCTAATTCTAATACGTGATCGTGTAAAATTAATAAAAATGGTGGCAATTTGGTACGTCCATATCGACTGGTTTGGCAAAGGCGATTTAGAGGGAATTAAAGAGGTGACCATTAATTAACATTAATTATTATTAACAATAAGTATTTAATAACTATATTATAAACCCGGATGGTGTAGTGGATAGGGCCGCGGCCTTCTGTGCTGGAGGTCGTGGTTCGAATCCCACCACGTACCAATGTGTTTTTCGGTTTTCGAATTTCATATGTGCGTTTATTCGGCGCTTCTACGGTGAAGGAAAACATCGTGAGGAAACCTGCACACACCTACGAAGAAATTCAAAGGTTGTGTGTAACCTAATCTAGGATTGGGTCTGGTTTCCTTTCTGGGTTGCGGAGGTTAGATGGCAGTCGCTCTGTGTAAAAACCAGTACCCTCGTTCAATCCCTTAGATTAGGTAGCCGACCCCGAGAGATACGGGAAAAAGGCTAGGAAAATGATAAACAATAAGTATTTAATGAAGAACAATATATAGCTTTGCCATAGGCTTTACAAAATATTGCAGTAATAATGTATGGTGTACTGTATACTAACTAACTAATACTCGGAAAGGTAGTAGGTATTAATATCTGAACTATACCTAGCTTTTTGCACCGCAGCTTCACCGGTGGCGCCTTAATGTGTTTTCCCATGGAGATTCTATATATTCCCGTGGTAAAAAGTAACTTATCCGTTTAGCATTTTAATAAGCTTGAAAGATCAACAAACAAATGAACGACAGAAGAGTAACTGTCGGAATCGTAATATTTTTAAATAGCCTTTAGGACCATTTTGTCGACTTCCTAAAAACAGGGAATTCCACCCGGAATGGACAGACGTGGCGAAAAGCACGTAGGTACATTTCCTAACAATAGCAGTCGGTTTAACATAATATTAACTGCTTTTTAAATGACTCATTCAATAGAATAATGACTGAAATTCTTTATTTAGAGTTTGCAATGAAAATAAACGGCATAGCAGTACAAACAATGACGTACTGTGGCTTACACCTCATTGTAGCCATCCGGTATTACCTCTACTATAGTCCTTTTCAAATAAGATGGCAAAAAGGGTCATTGCTCCGACGTACAAAAAATATACAATACTCTATTAACCGTACCAATAAAATTGTGCTGCGGTGCGTACAAACTCTAAGATAGTAGTAACAAAATAGGTAACGCGGTGGGGCATCTGTGTTTTTTTTTTTCAACAATATCAGGAATGTTATCAGGAACTAAGATTTTTTATTGTTCCTATGTGTCTCTTTAATATTGTGTTATTTATTTATAGCACTGCTCAGAAATAAACTGTTTCCAGTGTTTGAATGAACAGTACACGTGGAACTGTTCGAAACTTTTAAAATAACCTTTATGTAAATAAGGGCATAAATCTGGAGTTATACCTATCACTTCAGAAAACGTCATCATCATCTTCCTAGCCTTATGCCTGTATCTCTCGGGGTCGGCTACCTAATCTAGGTGATTGAACGAGGGTACTGGTTTTTACACAGAGCGACTACCATCTGACCTCCGCAACCCAGAAGGGAAACTAGACCCAATCCTAGATTAGGTTACACACAACCTTTAAATTTCTTCGTAGGAGTGTGCAGGTTTCCTCACGATGTTTTCCTTCACCGTAAAAGCGCCGAATAAACGTACATATAAAATTCAAAAACCGAAAAACACATTGGTACGTGGTGGGATTCGAACCACGATCTCCAGCACAGAAGGCCGCGGCCCTATCCACTACACCAACCGGGCTTGGTTCACTTCAGAAAACGTATTTTTGAATAATTCGAATCGAAATGTGCTTACAAAAGATTCAGCATTTTAATTTAGCAGAAGCGATTTTAATTTACCTATGTAATTCGCATGTGTATTCCAATTCGAATGATTTATAAGTTTTATAACTACATCTCTAGAATTTCTTTTGCTCGCAATTCTGGGTTTATCTAAAAAAAAAGTTTGTTGAAGTTATAATTTCTCATTTTAATCACAAAAACTTATAGCATAACCAGCAATTCGGGTTTACAAAGGGACGTTGCACCACAGATGCTGGTGTTGCCCTTATGAATCAAATATTTCGAGCTTGGAGGAATCAAAAGATGCCATTGGCGTATTTTGTGACCTGTCTAAGGCATTTGATTGCGTAGATCATGAAACATTATTGTCAAAATTGAAACACTATGGAATCAAAAATGAAGCCTTGAGCCTTTTAAATTCTTATTTGGACGATAGGATTCAGAAGGTTAATGTAAACAGAGTTAAGTCATCAGGGTCTCGTGTTTAAATAGGTGTACCTCAAGGTTCAATATTAGGTCCATTTCTATTTTTAGTGTATATTTATGATTTGCCCTATTATGATAGAGAATTTGTCAAAGATTGTATTATTTGCAGATGACACATCTCTTGTTTTTTTTAACCGACTTCCAAAAGGAGGCGGTTCTCAATTAGAGTTCTCCGAAAGTAGAGTTTTCTTAGAGATAACACTAGACTCGAAACTTCAATGGCATCCTTCATATAGCAAGACATGTTTATTTTAGTTATTTTCACAACATTATGTCCTATGGAATTTTGCTGTGGGGCTGCGCTGCACTCGAAACTTCAATGGCATCCTCACATTACATCTTTAGTTATCGGGGAGACTAAGTTCAGCCGCATTTGCTGTGCGAAGAATCCGATAGCTCACAGATATTGCTACAGCAAGACTTGTTTATTTTAGTTATGTTTATTTTAGTTATTTCATAACATTATGTCCTATGGAATTCTGCTGTGGGGCTGCGCTGCTGACATTGATTCAATTTTTGTTTTGCAAAAACGGGCTATTATAGCAATATACAAACTCAAATGTCGTGATTCCCTAGGAGAATTGTTTAAAGAGATAAATATTTTAACTGTACCATGTCAATTTCATTTATTCATAGTTTTACCAAAAACGGTGACAGACATAACCGGAATCTAAGAAGCAAAAATAAAATTGACCAACCCCATTTTAGGTTAGCTAATGTTAAAAAAACATTTTTAGGTCAATGTATGCAATATTATAACAAAATACCTGATGATGCTACATATTAAATTTGTCAGAAAATCAATTTAAAGAAAATACATATACATATTATTAAAAACACAATTAAGCTAGATGACTAGGTATACTAATGACAAAGAGGTTTGTAGCTCGGATATTTCAGTGAAGCTCAAGAAATTGGCACACATTGCGGACACCAACCCAATTTTGATCAAAACGAAGGCCAAAAGTAGGAGCAGGCGAAAACGAAGACGTCGCAAAGTGCGAGTTTCTCGTGCTTCATCATCATTGTGATATATTTTTTATTTTATTTTCTTTTGTGCCATGGATTTAATTTTCTTTGTAATAGACTCGCTTGTGACTTTCTAAAAGTGTTCGTCTCTGAATCTATTTGGAAATAAATTATTTGAATTTGACTTTGCCGGCGCCCGAGCCCGCGCCCGCGCCCGCGCCGCGCTCTATCCCCCTACAATGCTCCTTTCACAAGCGCCACAATCTTAATTAATTTGGGTTATCGACACGTAACTGTGCAGTGAGCTCTCCACTCCACACTACACACGCTCAAACATCTATTGAGGATTGAGGCTGGTTTATTTATAACGGGTAGGGCAAAAGCACAGAGCAGAGCAAAAGTAATCATTCGATGTTCTTTGTGTGGGAACTGGGAGTAGCCAGAGATTCGATGAGGAACATGGAAATGGAACGTAGCATGGAATCAATATCCTAGCTGCACATGTCCTCGCTTGTGACCGGTTGAAATGCCCACGGTGTAATATTTTACTATACTAGTTCGGTATCTAACCCCTTTTAAATATCATGATACCATAGAAACAAAAATTATTTTATGTAGTCTTGCAAATCAAAAATTCAATGATAATATTGATAATGTGGTTTGTCTACAGAGTGAACAGTCATCGCCCTTCCGTCGCTGGACGACCGGGAGCGGCAGCAACAGCTCCTACCGGCTCGCCGATCACCGCTCTATATTTAATAAGGTAAGTGTAGTGTTAAAGAGTGCATCGTACATATCCTGAAATTGAAATTACACATCAAAATTTTTCGTACACATGCCAACTCGGAATCGAGCCGGCGGCATTCGGCTTCGGCATGTTTTAAAGAGTTGTAGGTGGGTGGCCCAAAAGTAGTCATCCGATGCTCTTATGCTGTAACTTTTTTATTTAATTAAATTCTTTGGTTCTGCTTATGGAATATGTTTATTTTATTCATTAGAATTGATTCCATCAAGTCGATAAAATTATATCGGCTAAGACCATCATTTGTCCCTAGACACGAATCTAGGATCGATAGTTTTTTGTAACCAACCAAAACTATGGTCAGAGCAGAAATAGTTTTAATTATTCCAATATTTGTTTTATTATCTTGAAGTAAAGTCATGTGCAGAAACTAGTCTCTATTTTAATGGTACAACTGACACCAATCAGTGTCAGTAGTACCATTAATGGTACAACTCAAGCACAGTATAATTCAATAGTCTGACGACGTTCTGACGTACGTCGGACTCATATTATTACCCTGTGACTCAAGGGTACAACTGACACTATGGGCATGTGTCCACCGCTACGAAAATAAGGGTGTTTTGTATGGATTTTTTATTACTCTTACCAGAACTTCAGGTGACAGGCTCTCACATTCCTATCGGACTCTAGGGCTTGTTGATATCAACCCAAAACTTCAAAAGAGCCTATAAAAAGAAGTCTGGAACGGTTAAATCGGGTAATCTGGCAACTAATGCGAATCACCAAAACGAGTGAAAAAGCGACCTAAAATGGATTAATCAAATTTGGCGGCGGCCACTTGGCCCATATCATTTTCTAGATCTGATAGAATAAATTCTAATGGATCATAACCTTAAAAATATATTTCACAAGCAGAACCAAAGTTTTTTATTAAATAAAAAATTACAGCAAAAGAACATCGGGTGATTACTTTTGGCCCATCCAGTACCTAACCTACATATAAAGCTTACACATAAAAAGAAATTATGATTAATATTTTCGCACACATCCGGAGTCGAACCAGCCTTCGGCTTCGGGCTTGCTGCCGACAGGCCCACGTCGTCTGTCAGATCAGAATTTAAGTGAAGCGAAGCGATGACGATATACGTTGTGTTGAGATGTGCTTTCAACTTTAACCGTGTAATTTCATTTAAAAACGCCGGGAACATATGGAAAATAAGCACTGTAAAATTTACATTGATTTATAGTGCCTACATAATAATGATATATCTGCAAATAAATATAAGAGACGCAAAAATTTTCCACGGATGAATTTTAACTTATAAGTACAAATCGGTAAATAGTCATTAATACAAATTCTTTTTTTTTTTAAATTAAAGCTTAGAGTTAACCCATAGTTCCCTCACCGTGGTTCGGCAGATTCGGGATTCGGCAGAAACTCGATTAGGCTGTGTTAGTCAGAATCGTGATAAGGCAGTGATGGTACAGTAAAAAAAAAATATTTTTAAATGCGTCTACATTCGGCGGCACGGCAATCGGCATCTACTTAGTAGCAGAAAGCCGTAGCAAGCACTCGACTATGCTGATTTTTTTTCAATTCCACCAAGTTTGGGCTCTTACTGTAAGGGAACTACCGAAATTTTCTTTTTACAACGTTAGATACAAAGATACATATACGTACTTACACCAGCGGATGCCGAAGAGCGGGCAAAGTGGAGTAGAAAAAGCCGGAAAGCGGACCCCAGCATCAGGCCGGGAAAACGGTAGATAGAAGAAGAGGAGATACAAAGATATAACGTAACATTCGGCAATAATTCTCCTAAACCATCTTATGATTTCCATTTTTCTTCTATTTTTTCACTTCTTTTTAATTTACAAAATAAAAATTGCGTCTGTATTCTGCCCAAATACGAATCTGCCTAAAACAGATTCTGTCTAAAACAGTTTCTGCCTAATCGAGTTTCTGCCGAATCCCTGATCTGCCGAACCGCGCGTAAATCTTCCAAAATCTTGCACCAATTTCGCAAGATCAATCTTGCACCCAAAATCAGCAGGATCTCTTTTGTTATTTAAATGTAACAAAAAAAACTCAATTTTCGAAAAGAATATGAAACGGTTTTTTTGTTTCCTTTAATCCAAAAAAGAGTTATATTACGTAATCATTGGCGTTATAAATAGTACCCATTTTTTTTCTATTTATATGTTGCTCCAAGAGATTAATGTTTCCTGCGAATTCTCGTGCATTTTACATCAGTCAGAAAGAAAAGAATTCAGATTTTTAATAAAACTGAGTGGACTTCGAACAATATCGCTTTGCTGTTACAAATTTTCATCAAGCTAATGTATACTAGTGATTAAAATCGGATACATTCATGCATAATCTGTAGTGTACACGACATAAACCAGCAAGATACGGCTGAGTGATTATTAGTTAGATTTCTATTTGCAGGATTAGTCCTTAGGGCCTGTACTACGAAAATCCATCCTTACGTCCTTAGGACTAATTTCGCCAAAGGTTAAATAATCACTCTCAGCCGTATAACTAGACTTCCAAATGCAATTAGCTGCTGAACTACGGTAAACTTAGAGCAACACGGCCTTCCGCTCCCGGGCGAGCGGAAGGCCGTGTTGCTCTAAGACGGTAAATAACAATATTTATCTAACTTATTTTACTGGTGCATGTTGATATTAATAATATAACATTGAATAGAGCGGTCTGTGCGGTTAGATTCGTCGCTGCGAATCAATTAAAACATTTTAAACGAGGCATTTTTATAACCAAACTATAAAAAAGAGTCGGGTTTCTTTTAAAGGGTTCATTATGTATGTGTATATGATTCCAAAAGGAAAATTTCAGGTTTCTTTTACTCGAAAAACGCTACGATTCTCCATACTCATGGCATCATCACATTTTGTGTAGACAAAATTAAATTTTTAGAGTTAATTATTTAAGTATAATAGACTGTATTAGTATATATGTCCATCATTATATTACCCTACGAAACCTTATGTTACCTACGAACTTCAGGTTTACCAACCCGTGTCGGTAAAACTATAAGAAACGCGTTAAGCATCGAAAGGGACTGTGATCTGAACATGGTTAATATCAGACTTTTACTACCATTCACTTAGAATACTAGGATTTACATCAGAAGAGAGGTAAATGTTGTGAAAAACATTTCATAACGTGTTCGACAAGCTGTCTCGTACTCGTAGACAGTCTGTAGTCTTTCGCTACACGTTACCTCCTTGAGGATGAATTAACTACATATACGATTTTTAGCTTACACAAGGTGTAAAAAAAAGTACTACGTTCCTTTAAACCACATGTTCTACTGATGATACCAAACAACTTCCCCAAAGCACAAATTTTTTGGCTCGAAATAAAATTTTGCCTTGTCCATACAAAACTGCAGATCCCGGAGAGCATCTTTGTATGGAAAAGGCAAATTTTTTTTGTCGAGTTAAAATTTTTCTTCTTTGGGAAAGTTGTTTGGTATCATCAGTAGAACTTGTGGTTTAAAGGAACGCAGTACTTCTTTTTACACCCTGTATAAATATGTGTTATATGTATGCATATGCACGTAGTAGTAGTGTCGTTAGTTTCTTAACAAACTAGCACGAAGTAGTATTTTTGTGTTATGTTTGCACCAATCTTTACCTATTCGTAAAGTGTTTCCTTACTCGAGCAATCATGCTAGCTAGAAATACATTTATTTTATCATGTGATTCGAAATTAAACATGACATTGAACTTTCCGAATAGGTCGAATAAAATCTCACCAATGGCAGTCAAAAAGTGTAAAAAATATAACGCTATAAAATGAAACGCATTTTTTATTTATTTTTAAAGATAAAACGTTTTTGCCTGATTTAAACTTTATCTGTTTTTGGAGGTGTATAAGTATGTACTTGTAGAAGTCTGCATGAAGTAGAATATTATACGTAGCATACATTGCCAGCAGCAAATGAGCGAAGGATCTGGTCTGGAGGCGAGCAGTAGCGGGAGCGGGAGCGGTGTGGGCCAGTGGGCTAGCGGGGGCGTCGCGCGCTGGTCGCTCGGCCTCGACCACCTGCTCGCCGACCCCGTCGGCAGGGCAGCCTTCGCAGACTTCCTTGCGAGGGAGTTTGCGCACGAAAACATCATGTAAGTGATAGTATTATAAAAAGATGTAAGTACGTGAATCTATTTAAAAAGTAACTGTTTTGGTTAGGTATTAATATTAAACGACCGCCTCAGCGTGTCAGGTACCCGTACAATGTTCTCCAATGTAGTGCAGTTTTACTCGTCTGTTACGTATTCTTAGATTTTGGGCCAGCTGCGAGGATTACAATCAGCTGCAGGATCCTGGTGAGCGCGCGTTGCTTGCGGCGCGGATCTGGGAGCGGCACCTGGCGGACGCGGCGCCGGAGCCTGTGAACGTGGATGCAGCCGCGCGCCGCGCCACCCTCGCCCGCCTGCACGACGACCCACTGCCCCAAGATCTTTTCCATCTGGTAATTATAGCGAAACTTATCAAGTCTCCGCACCAACTAATACAAAACAAACATCGATACCTAAGAGTGTATTTGGGCCACTACTCATTGTGCTATTCATCATGTTTTTATATTTCAAAAATCTGTACTTTAGAAACCAAAATTACATTACTTGTGACGTTTGAGTCCACGATCCCCGGCGAACTGTGCCGCTGGTCTAACCTACCTGTGCTTATCTCGGCAAAATGTATAAAGATTACTACTTCATACTATTATAGCTCAGGAGTTAGTAGAGTTAGTAGCGGCACGGTCCACCGGCATTCGTGGGTTTAAATCCCACTTGTTTGAAATTTTTGGTTTATATATTTTTAATCCTTGTTAAATTCCAACATGTCACTATTGAGAATATTTAAGTATTTTTTATACTTATCTTTTTACATTACCTAACTGCAACTCTTTTACTTGAATTGAAAGGATTTATTTAAATTAATCATATATGTATTTACATTTTCTGGTTCATATAGTAATTAATAAAAATCACAATTTCATTTTCTGTAGAAATAAGAAAAAGGGAATATCCACGTAGAAAATAAATACAAAAGCGATAACTGACTGAAAAAGAGTACTTTTACTATAAAAAATACAAAATGTGGCCAAAAAGCAAAGAAGCAGAGGATATAACTGACACGATTTCGATGGAAAGAAGAATTCTAAATGAGGTTGTAACAACTACAGAAAGGGCGAATTTTATCAAACAATTGAAAGAATGGAGGCTAACAATTGCAACAAAGTTGCAGAATACAAACAACTTAGAAAGCAGTATTTTGCCCTTGGAAAGTGAAGATGTAACAGTAGCAGCGGCGCTTGACACTCCTCTGGCTAGTCAGGAACTTTCTTTGCTTATTAATACTCCAAGGAAAGATATTGAGAAACATCAACCTTGCCCCTTAGAGCCAGTTATAAAAGTGACTACATGCATGCTGTCTCCAGTTGTAGACAAAACTATTTCGAAAGAAGAGGAAGAAGATGAGGGAGTAATATATTCTGCAGTTTACTTCGAGGACCATCAGAATAAAACAACGCAAGCACCTACTTACCCGGCCTCGCCAGTTCAGGATCAAAGAACTATTACAAAAGATGATGATGAAGACGAAGAGATTTATTCTCCTGTGTATATCGAAAACGTTGAAAAAAGACACAAAACAGGACTCACTTACATAGCCAAGCCAGTTATCGAACTAGAACCGACTTCAAATGGAGAGAATGAAGAAGAAATATATTCTGCGGTAAATATCAGGAAACTTAGATTGAGATTAAAGTCAGGACCTACTTGTATGGCCCCATCAATTGTGGACAAAGATGAAGAAGATGATGAAGAAGAAATATATTCTTCAGTAGATATCAGGAAATTTAGAAGTAGACTGAAGTCAGCACGTAACACAACACGCAACAGGGCCTCGTCAGCCCTGGACGATGATGATGAAGAGGAAATTTATTCCGCGGTGGATATTAGGAAATTGAGACGGAAGTCAGCTCCTAAATACATGATACCATCTATTCTGGAAAACAAAGAAGATGAAGAAATCTCTTCCGCGGTAGATATCTCGAAACTTCGAAGTAGATCGAAGTCAGCACCTAATTACAGGGAATCATCAGTTCTGGAACGAAGAACTATTTTGAAAGAGGAAGAAGAAATATATTCACCTATAAACCTGGCGGGCAGCAGTAGTATTTCGCATCCTGCATCTGGACGAGCGACAAGGAATGCTGAGGGTCGGCTACCAGCCGAATTTGTGCTATCGGACTCCGATAGTAGCGATCACCGAAAACCAAAAAACGAAAATTTGATAACAAAAATGAGAATGTTGTTTTGTTGCAACTGGGCTCGGCGCTCCTCCTCCCCTGATGAAGAGTCAAGGAAGGGAAGAAGGTACTTGCACCTGAGATCTGTATCTACGACCCTTTGCTTTCTTCATGTGACGTTTTTTTTTTTATTTGCGTGTTTATCGAGCTCTCCGTTACAGAACTAGGTACCGATTCTGGCTGACACATTTTTTAAAACGTGACGTAAATTTTACATTTTATTGTGAACATTATAAAATAATCTTGCAGCATGTTTGGCGAGCGCAGGTTCTTATATTTAAATTATATTACAATTAAAACCCAATTTAATTACACGTTACTAAAAGTTATAATAATTATTATTCAAATCACACATAAGTATAATATAAACAACGTGTAACAGAAAGGGTATATGTGTCGCAGTGATCTAGTTGAATAAGCGATTTGATTGAATGACTAGCTCGTTTAATTGAATGACGGCATTTTAATTAAATCACTGAAGGACAACTCGTCAAGTCGTTGAATGTAACGTTCAACTAACGAAGACAACGAAGCTAAAAGCATTACTTTTTTGGTACCATTTATTAATATTTTAGAAGCTTACTGCTTAAATGCATGTTACAAATGTTGATGCTATAAAATAACCATCAAGCTGAGTTATATTTATAGTAGCTTACATAAAAGATAACTCGTGGCTAAGATAGTATTTTTTAGACGCCCGTTGTTTTTGGCTGACTTAATAATTTAGATAGCAATGTAGATTTTACGAAGTCGAAATTGCGATTAAAAATGGTTTCCTTTCAGTACCCCGTTGATGCTCTGCCGACCCCGCAATAGATATAGACGTGACTATGTAAGCATGTTTTAATTTGTTAGAGTCTAGTAAGTCATGGATGCTCTGCCTACACCAATATCGAATCGATTGACGTAAGAATCGCGGCGCACGCGTTTTGTCTCTAGAGTGCCACAAAGGTTCAAACATACATACATAGATAGGCTAATTACCCTCCTTTGCGTAGCGCAGTCGGGTAAAAAGAATAATATGAATTTTTTTTTCATGATGGTTATCCAAATTTATAAAATATGTAATGGCGACTCCATGGAGTCACCCCACATTTGTTCTCCGAGCTTAAATGATTCAAAAAATCGTTTTCATGATTGACATTTTCTTTTTGATATTCTTTTGATAACCTGTATAATAAATGTAGCAACAGTTCAGTTCATTTATTTTAAGATTACAGGTTTCAAAATTAAATTAAAATATTATATCAATACAAATAATGTCATCCGTAATGTGATCGTCAAGAGAATAAAATATATAAAATAATATAACATGATAAATAATAAAATTAAAAGAAAAAACAGTAATAATTAATATTAATTACAATTTAAAAACATAATTTAACAAAATAACTTATAATATTTGTTTTACTAGCAATTGATTACTGAATTGAATAACTGATTAAGCAATAAAAAATTGTTATTTTGTTATGACTTTCAAACAGCTGGTACATCTATGTTTTTTGATAAAAAGTGAAGATTCCATGCTAAAAAAAAAACTGAAATAAATAAAACATAATAAAAGAAGAGGATCGATCCATGATTTCTAATCTGTAACACAGGTTGGACTTTCCTAAGAAATTTTGTTTTGGTCATACATTGGCCTCAATTCACGCCGTCCAGTTACTAATTCTAATTCTTAGTAGCGCTGTCACTTTCTTAACTTTGACATAAGAACAGGATAAAAAACAAATACGTGAGTTTGACATTTCTTATCTGACATAAGACTGCTTAAATTAATTAAAATTAGTGAGCACGCTCTATGGCAGGGATGTTATACGTACCATAATTATGGTACATGTACCATAATTCAGGTCCTCGTACTCTGTACCCTAGAACTTCATTATGGTACGCATTAGTACCATAATTTTGCATTTACCATTAATTACCATACAAACATTAGTTTGGCCACATAATTTGTCGTGAAATGGAACAGATATTACGTTTTGTTCTTGTTTTTGATGCATACTAGTGATTATATTCTCTTGGATATAGGCCATTGATTGTAGGTTAAACGTCATGATCCTAAAAAACGTAATGCGTAGGTATGCACTTACCTCATAAACATTATGTGAGATAGTGATGGATACGAATAATTTGAACCTTTGCAAATTCGAACGAAAATATCACTTACAACAATCACTAAGTAACGCGGAACAATCACGGTATAACTATTATTTTACCATAACACACGCAAACTTATCATATTCAGTCAACTTATTAATTATCAATGTACATCATTGCAATAGTTAACAAGTTTTAAATCTCGCTGCCTTTAACTCGAGGACGCGAGAGACTCGAGCGCGTTCATTGCGGGCGGGGTGAGGTAACTAGATCGGGTGAGGGGCGGAGAGTGGCCATTCTGTATGTAGTACTATATTAATTTTGTGTCTGTAACCCAGCCGCACTACCAACTCAACCATTTCGTCGTTTTAGAGACCTGCCAAATTTGCGGTTCAGTATCGGCAAATAAATAAGATAATATAAGGGATTTATTTCCCATTTTGTTACTATTTACAAGTTAAAACTTAATAAAATAATCTTAAAACGTCTTTATCCTAAGAATTTAACCTAATAAGTTTGAAATATACAAGAATTTATTTAAAATGTTGCGGGAACAATATTGACGTAAAAATTACAGCTCGTTGCGCACACGCGTGCGACAGTCCGACCTGTTTATGTTTATTTATTATATTTTTAAATAATGCCTAAGTCGCTTTCGTTTTGATTAGAGGTGCCCTTTATTCGTAGGAGGTGCCAAAAACGTAAAAAATCGAGTCATCTTAGCGCCACATGGTGTCTATAAATGTTTATATCCTAAATCTAATGGACCCTATTTCCTACAATGAATGGCCTCATGTTACATGTTGTATAGTATGCTATCAGCTGATGCATTTTGTATGGAAGGTCAAAATTTTTTTTTTGTTTTTGACCTATGCTCCTTAGGGAAAGTTGTTCAGTTTCATGGGTAGATTCACATATTTCTCGATACATATACCCTTTCTGTTACACGTTGTATACTTACTGTACCTAAAATAAATTAGTATAATGGGTAGTTATACTTAAACAACTTACATAACTGGAATAAAATTAGTTGTGTGCAACAGAATCGATGCCTTTAACTTAGTATAACCCGTGCACTTAAAGAAACGATCTATAAATGGCCGCCGCTCGCATGCGCTCTCGCTCACTCTCTATTAGACAGAACGAGAACGCATGCGAGGCGGACCAATCACGAAGCGAGCGGACGCCATTTTCAAATCGTTTCTTTAAACGCACGGCTTATAAGTAGGTATACTTGCTGTGGACTTGTGATTTCTTTACTTTATAATGAGTGTATGGCACGTAACTGTTAGTTTATATTTAGTTTGTTATATTGATTAGTACTTATTTTTCTTCTTTTTATGGGTTCATATTTATTTTTTATTGAGGTGTTTTGGAACGATATCTTTACGGCGAATTTTCACGAATGTTTTACTGCGAGTCCAAGCGAAAGATTATTATTTTTGGGTCGATAGACTCGCAATCCACACGACAGAAGAAGAATTATTTTAAATCTTGTCTTGTACATAATGAATATAGATGGTAGTTTTCATGATCAGTTAAATAATTCCAGATCTACCAACCGGCTCCCACCTAACATCTGGAACTTGAACCATATCTATAGATGCTAAGTACATAGAGGAAAGATGTATATTTTTGTATGTTTGTAACGAATAAACCTAAAAACTACTGGACCGATTTCAAAAATTCTTTCACCATGAGGAAGCTACGTTCTCCCTGAGTAACATAGGCTTCTTTTTACCGCGGGAAAATACATCATTCCCACGGGAAAACTTATTTAGCAGCGGGTGACACCGCTGACAGGATGCTAGTTTATTGAGAGAAGTAATTAAATGGTTCGCAATATTAAAATTTGGTAAGCCACAAAGAAACAGCATTTTCAAATTATTTATTTGGTCAGCATAAAAAGATTTTGTCTGCAATAAAAAAAATCAGGCAGCAATCCTGTAATTTTAATACCTTTATCAAAATTATTTGCAGCTTATATAATTAATATGCGTACAAAAATAATTACAGCCATCCAATGAATGACATAAATTGCGAATTGTTTTTGAAATGTTTGCTGACCATTAGTTGCAGACCATGCAATTAACTATTTCTGCTTACAAATTATATTTTTCTGCGCACAAAAATACCAATACTTTGCTAACCATTTTAATTGATACCCGTTTATTTATAAAGAGTAAATATTTATATGTTTGTACTCTTTGTTATTTGAATGATATTACGGAAAATGCGGATAATTTTGAATCTGAACCAGAACTAGACTTTGAATTAAGCATCTACATAGGTACTTAGTATATTTTTATACTTGTAACTAACCGCCAAGCGATTGTATATTTAATTAAGTCTTCGCGGCATTTGCGAACGATGAAATTTTGAAAATGGTTTAAGTAATTAAAATTAAAATCCGACAGCTGTGCGTAACTATAGGTACTGTTCTACTATGTATAGTTATAGGTACATGACTCCAATTAAATAGCACGAAAAATCCGTGTATATCGCAGTCGGGTATCAGCTTGCTTTAAGTTTTTTTTCTTTCCCTGATTATTACAAGTCGATTATTGATTTGCTTTTGTACTATTCATGCATTGTATGTATACGTTAGCACGATCCTTGTGTCGCTAAAGTCAAAATATACGAGTTCGTAGCGTTCGCTACGAAAAGGGAATTGTTTCAGTGCTTGGATTGTTTGTATGTTGCAGGCGCAGAGACAGATATTCCACGTAATGAGAATGGACTCGTACCAGCGCTTCCTGCGCTCGGGCGAGCACGCGGAGTGCGCGCGCGCAGACCTGCGCGGCCTGCCCCCCCCGCGCCCGTACGCGCGCAACGCCACTCCGCTGCCCTCGTCCCCGCGCCCCCGCTCTGCCACTCCGCCACCCCAACTTGCTGGAAGTTCTGCCATGTCGTCTGTTTTCGGAAGCGCGCCAAGCACACCATCAAAGGTAGTATTCAACAATTCCTTATAGTTTAATTCACATATAGGCGCGTGCAATAGCTCATCGTGTATTTATTTTCTAGTCACCGGCAGCTTTTGGGCAGTCGGAGGCCCGGAAACTCGTCCGGGCTTCAATAGGAAATAGGAAGCCATCTACCTGCAGTCCATCGGATCAGTTTATTCAAACAAGTTCAGTCAGTGAGTTGTTCGTCATCTCGCACGACAATAAACCCGCACGGCCGTGCGAGATGGTGAGGTGACATTTAATTTTATATATTTTACTATCCCCCAACTCGTTCTCGCACCGTCATACAAAGTACAGCCAGGTGCAAAACGTTTTGAATTTGAACTCATATTATTAAGAAAATATTTTTTATTTCTATAAGTAATAATATCAATGCTTTGCCATAGATTACTTATGACCGCGGCGGGCGCTCCATATTCTGTGGCTTTGCTTTCATTTATGTATCAATTTATATTCATTTTAAAGTTCTTTGTCAATCTGTCAACACTAAATTGGCAGTCCTTATAATTTGTTTCAAACAGGATAAGTTCTCAGAAAAAAAAATGTGTCGTATAGCGCTGTCTCTTTTTTACTTGAAACCGATTTTGAATTGTGATATTTAAATTTTAAAACCTTACTACATTCCTAAACGCCTAAGTTTATTTCTTATAAAAACAAGAGAAATGTTATTTACAAACATGGTATGCACGGGCGAACTTATCTCTATGAAGAGATCTCTTCCAGCCAACCCAATGGTAGTAAGAGAAAGAGAATAATTTTGAGGGGACAAGAAAATGCAAGATTAACAGAGATTAATTAAACAATTATCAATATACCTATACGTACATAAAGAACATACAATACGTACTGTATATAATTCTCATACATAAACATAAATATATACATAAAAAAAAACATATGGATACACACCTCCCGTCTCGAAATGTCACAGTAGCGAAATGTTCCGCTTGAAATCGGGACATTTTGCTAGTAGCTAAATGTCACACTCGCGGAATGCCGCATTCGCATAATCCCACGCTCGAAATAAACTACATAAATACATACGTCAAAGTTATACGGTCGTGCGAGATAGGGAATAGTAAAATCAATAAAATTTAATGTCACTTTCTCGCACGGTCATGCGGGTTTATGAACGTGCGAGATGACAAACAACTCAGTTCAGTTATTAAAAGGCACGAATCTATCAATAATGGGTTCTGGAACTAACTGGGATCTGAACGGGTACGTAAGGTTGAATTAAATCCAGGTACTCGTTAATTAATTACCTTGCGTTTTTTAATTGCAGTTGGTATGCGTTGCATTTTCAGATCTCCGCTATGTCTCCACGACCGTAAGCAAATATCTAGTAGTCACTCCTTAGGCTGTGTTATGTTTATGTTTTGTATTCGTCGTACATACCCTTTTCTTTCATTTGTTTTGCTGCGTAAAAGAAATAAAGATTATAGTTCGATAACTAAACGAAGTATAGAGTGCGTGAGGGGAATGTTGAGCCATTTCTAAAAAAAAAACAGAGTGCTTAGGGGGAAAACATACTAAATGTTCCAATATGTAATTATGTAGGTAACCGGTTGGCCGGTTTTTTACCAAGTGTGAGTCGGACTTAGAAATACATCATCTGTGAAAATTTCAACTATCTAACCTAACTATCACGGTTCATGAGAAACAGCCTCCGAAACATTATCTACAAAAACGAGCAAAAAATCACGTTTTTTGTATGGGAGCCCCCCTTAATATTTGTTTATTCTGGTTTTTAGTATTTGTTGTTATAGCGGAGAATTTTTGGTTATAGATACATCATCTAAGATAATTTCACCTCTCTATCTATCACGGTTCATGAGATACAGCCTGTTGACAGACGGACGGACAGACAGACAGCGAAGTCTTAGTAATAGCACAGTATAATTTAATTGTCTGACGTTCTCGTACGTCAGACTCATATATTATACTGCAGTAATCGGGTCCCGTTTTTTACACTTACGGGTACGGAACCCTTAAAATGATAAGATGAAACTGAAATTAGGAAAATCTTTTCAGCTGAAAGCACGGACCTGAAAATGCTTTACGTTTCGATATTTCGTTCGTCCCTGCTGCTGCCTTTTCTTATATTTTCCCTGGTTTCTCATATTAACCCAACTTAATAGTTGTAAGGAATTGGTAATTAATAAAAGTCATTGAAGATGTTAGTAGCAAAGTTTACATACTTACCAAAATTTCTTGAATAAAATTATGATTAAAAATACGCGGCCACTGATGAAACCTATTTTATGTCACTTTTCGAAATTTTACCAAACAGCATTTTCTATTTCTATTATTATATTATGTTATGAACTTATGATGATCTGTCGATTGACATAAGTTTTATCAGTGGCTGCTTGAATATTATATTTTATTTCCGTAAACGCTAAAAATCTTCAAAGCCTTTTAGATTGTAGTTATGTTTTGTATGTTAGATACTCGTACTTATTAGTTTCATTTCTTATTTGCACGTTGTGGCGACTTTGTATCGATCATTTTTTAGATACAGTTGCTGCGTAGTTGTCGCATGTCCATGTATGTAGGTAGATTAAGTCCTCCTTGAGGTAGATGTATGTATTAAGACTGTAGTTAACGAATATATACTATATTTTATAAACAAGATCTTCGATTAAAAGACATGACACTCTGTTTACCTATTTTCTAAAACTCAGTTGGAAATACTATAGTTGATATGATATGACAAACAAAATAATAATAAAAAGTCTGTTAAATATTAATTAAACGAAATAATGTTAATCACCAAAAACGTTTCGAAATAATGAAGTGTCATCAATATTGAATCGCCAAACAATATCTAAATTATTTAACTTCAAAATAATTTGCAATCACTGTAAATTAATGCTAATTAATGAAATTTAATTAAGTACAAACGCGACGTTGAATTTTGAGGGAAAACGTACATACAATCATACATACATACATATAATCACGCCTTTCTCCCTATCGGAGTAGGCAGAGCGTAAACGACATACACAAAGGTCGTTCCGCCACGTCTGACAAGTTTTGAGGGTTATTCCAGAAAGATTTTACATACGTCTGCAATGTGCGTGTAGTGTGTACGTGCTCTAGTTTACTTATATTTCAAGTAAGCAAATCAATAGATACTTTTTCTTTACAAAGTGGTGCTAGTAATAACTGTTTCAAAAAATAGTCCACTACTGAGAATGTGCAGCTATTATAATGAAATATGTTCTCGGGCTGATATCTTTAACTCTAATATAGCTTCATTCAAGAATATGCTCCGGCAAGAATTGTATTCGCAGGTTTGGATTTTAGATTCATGAAACATGTATGTATGTCTGCTTATTTATTTATTTCTTTACTTCATAATATGTATTTTTGTTTTTAATTATGTGTGACCCACATTAAATTCACTCATTGTCAACTTTAAAAATTATATAAACGTCTTATCTCTATGTTTCTAAGTACAAGTTGTGTATAGTTTTAATTGGGTAACAGATTTAAATTAGTTCATAAGTTCCTTATTTTTGTATAATATATTAGTCTGTTATCTGTAACTGTACCTATTAAATAAAAATAAAAAAATAAAATAAAAAAATGTTTGAGATAGTCATTTTGTATGGGCAACTAATTTTTCTTTCATAATGAAAAGCTGAACGGCTTACTTGTTTTTTGTTGACCGGAGGGCTAGCCCTCGACGTTTCGACCCTATACGACTGAGGTCAGTTGAAGATCGCACTTGGCGGGCGGTGGATTGTGTTGTGACTTTCTTCTCTCCTGACGAAAATCCTCGTATAGGGTCGAATCGAAACGTCGAGGGCTAGCCCTCCGGTCAACAAAAAACAAGTAACCCGTTCAGCTTTCAGCATTCTGCATTTCCGAGAAATTTCTTAGAAAAGTGTTAGAAATGTTATAGTATGCTATCAATGAGCTCTTTCAAATGATACCCCATACGGCATGTTTTGGTGAAATTTATTTTTTATTTTGTATGTCATCTTTGATTGCGCTTCCGCCCCCAACCACTTTAACAACGTACGATTTACTGACTCGTACTAGAGATTACGTTTAAACTTCAATTTCTAGAGCACTTTTGGTGAGAAATGCACTCCTCTATTCCGTGGTCTTGTGGTAGAGGTTTAAGCCGTGGTCCTCCGATTCGGAGGTCGATAAAGTTTTACTTTTAAAACCATACAATAGGTACTTAGCGCTTACATACCTACGTATTATTTCATTAAAAAGCGCTTACTTCAATTGTATAAATACATAAATATTTTTTTACATAAATACATAATAGTACTCATTATAACACTTTGTTGGAGTTGTGAGCTGTAACGAAAACAATAGGGAACAATCATGCTTTTTTCTATTAATTATTTACATCATTATGATATAATTCCGACAAACAATATTTATGGAAATGTTGAAATGTCAGGACAGTAAATATTCGGAAAAAATTAAATTTATTCTACTTCAGATCATATGGGATTTCCCTATTTATTGCATATATGTAATCGCACAACGTTTCTAGGCAAGTACACGACATTCGCTTCAGGTTCATGCAAGTTACGCACAGCTTAATCTACCTAACACCAATGCATGGCGCAGGAAAGCAAACAGTAACCCAACTAATAAATACTGACATGTGCGTTGCGTAGGTATGGCGACAACACCGTATTAGATCCTAGGCTCCAACTGGAACGCATTGGCAGCTTTACTTTAGATTACAGCGAATAAATATCAAATCGACATAATTTCAAACAGTACTGGATGTAGTTTGGTGTATTCGCAACTTTTGAGTACAATACCAGCACACTTATAATGAACGGAGCAAGAAATGACTAACGCCGCCACATGGCTGCCACTGCCAGCTCAAAATTAAAATTCCTTGTGCTATGTCATTGGTCAATGGCAGCCAACTTTGCAGCCAACGATATATTTTTGACAGTTCTGCCAACCCACGTTCATTATAAGCATGGTGACACCTGTATGTGAGACTTACGTCGATGATTGGTTGCTCGCAGACGCCGGTGGAGTCTCTACATAGTTGAGCGGTCCGCGGGAGGGCGGCAGCGGCATCACTGGGAGCTGCGGGGAGCCGCGGGGCGACACCGGCGGGGTGTGCGGGGGGGGTGCTGTCCGGCGACTCCAGCACCAGCGCCTCCTGCGGCGAGTGCGTCTGTACACGCGGCATGCTGGTTGACGGCAGATCGATCTCGTGATGGTACGCGCAGTTTCCAGGGTAGAAGAGAGTTGCCTCCACTTCGTCTTCTCTCTCTCTCCGATACATTGCTAGCAGATTTCTTCAACTAAAAACAAACATAAAAAAGTAAGTCAGATCCGACTGAGCCATTGCGATATTATCACCAAAGGTAGGCTTTCGCAGCGACCCTCTTAAGCCTAGAAAACATTATGCAGTTCAGGCAATGAGTTTTGAGTGTACTAGTCGCAGTAGGGATAGGGAAGGGAAGTGGGGAGGGAGAGATTTCAGAGTCTTAATTTCGCCTCAAGGTTCGATGCGCTGTGCCCAAAAGTCGTATCCTCCAATTGTAGATATAATGTAGTAGATTGATTGAAGCGTTACGACCTCATCTCCCACACCTCACACTCCAATTGTAGATATAGGTAATGTAGTAGGTTGATTGAAGCGTTACGACCTCATCTCCCACACCTCACACTCCAATTGTAGATATAATGTAGTAGGTTGATTGAAGCGTTACGACCTCATCTCCCACACCTCACACTCCACGCTGGCCATTTTCTTTTGAGTCCAATTCAAAATCAGAATCGCCGCTTTCATTTTTCATTTTTAGGGTTCCAGACCTCGAAAGGGAAAAATGAACCCTCATAGGATCACTCGGTTGTCCGTCTGTCTGTCTGTTAGAAACAACTGTTTGTTATAAAAAATACCAGCAGAGTCGGTGAAACAAAGTCAAACTAGTAAAAAGTTAACATAACAGCGCTCAAAAGTAGCAGTGATGGGAACTCGTGCGCTGGTACACCTTCAGGACCATTCGGTCGAATTCCTAAAATGTTGAGTTTTCAAAAAGTTGAGTTTCCTAAAATGTTGAATCCTAAAATGTAGAGACAAGCGCACGCTCCTTGCACGCGCTGAGTGAGACTTAGCTTAGCCTTTCAGGACCTTCAAATAGAAAATAAGGTATTTTACTATTTATGTTAAAAAAGAGCCCGATCAATTAGCCTTTTGTCGACTCAACAAGCAGCTCCTCGTTGAGCGTCCATAATTTCTTTCCCATGGCTGATTGCTCGCCTTCTTTTTAGGTACGCCCTTGGGCTTGGGACAGCCCCATTCTATCTTCGGATCTGATCGCTGTAAACTCACCGTGTGTGCAGTTCATCATCATCTTTCTCATCAAATTCCACCCGTAAGTACTTAAACAGTTATTACTAGCACCACTTTGTAAAGAAAAAGTATCTATTGATTTGCTTACTTGAAATATAAGTAAACTAGAGCACGTACACACTACACGCACATTGCAGACGTATGTAAAATCTTTCTGGAATAACCCTCAAAACTTGTCAGACGTGGCGGAACGACCTTTGTGTATGTCGTTTACGCTCTGCCTACTCCGATAGGGAGAAAGGCGTGATTATATGTATGTATGTATGATTGTATGTACGTTTTCCCTCAAAATTCAACGTCGCGTTTGTACTTAATTAAATTTCATTAATTAGCATTAATTTACAGTGATTGCAAATTATTTTGAAGTTAAATAATTTAGATATTGTTTGGCGATTCAATATTGATGACACTTCATTATTTCGAAACGTTTTTGGTGATTAACATTATTTCGTTTAATTAATATTTAACAGACTTTTTATTATTATTTTGTTTGTCATATCATATCAACTATAGTATTTCCAACTGAGTTTTAGAAAATAGGTAAACAGAGTGTCATGTCTTTTAATCGAAGATCTTGTTTATAAAATATAGTATATATTCGTTAACTACAGTCTTAATACATACATCTACCT